>BJCM01000047.1:0-22559 GCA_018326385.1 Flaveria bidentis | reverse complement strand
GTGTTGAAGTAATTCTAATAGTCTACTTATTTATTTATGTGTGTTATGGTTGCTTACGTGTATGTATGCATGCAAGGTGTCTTTGTTTATCTTTTATTTTAATTAAGGCAGTTACTGCCATGATGTGTCCATGTAGTAATGGGTAGGATGTGATGTTTAGTGGGTCATGTTCTCTTTTGTTTGTTCTGATCGTGGGTCTGTACTAAGACTTTAAAGTCCTTCTTTTGCTTAGTAATATGTGTGGTTGAAAGAGTGTTTAATAAACCTTTCTTTTATCTGTACGATTACATAGAGTGTGAGTCATAATCTGTTTCTGATCCAACAATTACAACTTAAGCTACTCAATTTTGCATGATTTTTGTTTGATGTCTATAAAAATAGCTAGAGTTAAATTTTACGCCATCTTGTTAGTGATTTTAGTGTCATCATGCCATTTTGAGTGATTGGGATTCACTTAAGACCAATTAAGAATTTAGATTATACATTGATTCAAGTTAGAAGGTGCACATGCACATCTAGTCAAGACTATACAATATTCTGATTAGAGAGCTTAGAAGTTTAAGGGGCGAAACCCACAAAACAATAGGTCTATAGCTTAGTACGTAGTATCTTGGTGTGTTATTAAAATCTAAAGGTGATCCTCCCCCGGTTGAGATATGCGGTTCAATAGTGGACACTAGTGTAGATTTAAGAATATATTTAGAGATTCTATGAGTCAGCCTTTTTAAAAAGTTTATCAATATTAAAGGAATGAAGTGACTTACCTTCACGAATTGCGCCAATGAGATTACCTTTAGAATTTCTTGTGTACAATGTCACATTTTGAGATGTCTTAGCATTGAAATCATCTACCGCGATTTCCATGGCAACTTTAGCTTCTTTTCCTGCTCGAGATGTCATGTCCATAACTGCACCGATGACAAATCTATTGTTCATAATATTTCGAATTCCTCTTGTAACAGATGCCATGGTAATTTTAGCATTTACAGTAAGTAACAAAAACATAATGAGAAATACACTGAGTGAACTACGTTTGATTGCCATCATATCATAAATCAAGCCTAGACTTCAATCTCTTGGTTGTCATCACCATATATAGAGATAGTCATGATTGGTTGAAACATGCAATTAATATTATAAATACTTTATATATATAATAATGAGGCTAGTTTATTGTTAATTTGCAACTAGCGGTTGTTTAAGCAATATTCACTGGTTATTCCTGTGATACTCTACTTTGTTATTTTGGCGTTTTTTCCTCTAGTGTATTATGATGAGTTAAAAAACTAGTATAAAACATTTAGTTCATTGTTTATTCGATAATGAAACAAAAAGCAATACTTTATATTTTTAAACCATACCAATAATTCTGCTATAAGTGAAAATTTACTAGGTATATTTGTTTATTTATTCTACGAGAAAAAAATCAAAATCTACATGATTTATCAAAGAGAATCACATATATTGTTAAAAGTAACTACCATCAACATGAACAAATTAACATGAATGCTAAAAATGTATACATATTAAAGTATTTAAAAAAAGGAAATAACAAAATGTTTATTTCAATTTAAAAATGAGAGTATCCAAAGATTTTTTAATAGAAAATGAACAAAATTATGTAATCCATGGAGCATCTAACCAATAACCGAATATTAAAAAATGTAATTGTGATCTTATTGTATTGTTACTGAGATTTGCTAATTAATTTATATTTCCAAAACAGCAAGTTCCAAGCACTTTCTTTACAACAGTGATATGTAATCCATGGTCCATGGAAAGCGAGTTTATATATTATAAAATCTGATGGTATTTATAAAGGAAGTAGTTGAAAGACATCGACTTTATGATAAAAAACAAAACATGATATGTGTTAATTACTTGGTGATTGATATTTAAATTTCATCTTGGACAATTAATAAGTTGGAGATATCATGTTTTTATTATGGGAAATCAACTTTGAAAATTTAAAGACAAGTTTTAAGAAACGAAAAGTTCAAGAAGAACATAGAGAATTTGTTTTTGTTCGTAAGTGAATTTATATCACTACTAGAAAAATGATTTTCGCTAGCTGATGGATCTTTAGGTGGATCGAATGCAAGTCATTAACACAAAGGTAAATTTATACTACTGTATAATATATATTAGAATGATAAAATGAAAATTTTATTTAAAGTGTAAGACATCTATATAATATTTTAAACATAAAGTACAAATGCTGCAATAGTTCTACTTTTGCCCTCATTTTATTAATTTCTTCTAATTATTGTATCATTTAATACATATTATTAATACATTATTTAATACTATGATATTATGTAATTCACTTTATTAAATTTTATTTTGTTTATAATAATATAAATTGACATTTAAATTGATAGTTACTAATCATATTTTTATAACTAAATACTATTTGAATTAAGTGTTGTTTAATTTAAATTTTTATATCTATACTACTATTCAAAGATATGTAATTTTGTCAAACATATAAATTTTGAAACAACATATACAAATGGGTGAAAGACATTTAAGAATGATAAAATAAGAAATTGATTAAGATTTTAAGACACTTTAGGGGCAATATGATAAATGTATCCATTCAATTTTATAAAGTTGATATTTTTGTCATTTTCTCTTTCCTTTATTTAATAAAAGTTATTAATACATTATTTTATAAATATGATCATATTTAATTACTTCAATAAATATTATTTTATTTATGATACTATAAATTGACATTTAAATTTATATTTACTAATTATACTTTTATAACTAAATATTATTTAAATTAAATATTATTTTATATAAATATTTAAGTATATAACTTATATATCTTCATATTTATAATAACTATAATACTAATATCTTTCTAGGGCATAGTGTGTGTTTAATAATTTTAATATTTGTCAATATCTTTTATAATAAAAGTAAAAGAAGGATAAAATGATAATTTTATATATGGATTAAAACAACCATATGAAAAGTCATGATTAAATTTTAAAAAATCAACCATTTTATTTCATGTGTGCACTTACAATAAAGTATAAAATATGATGCTTATAATACAAATGTTAAAGTATGTACACATGACCAAACAAAACCGACATTTTCTTTTAATGTCGTTTATTCATTGCGATTGAGCACTAATCCCTCTTCCACTTTCTCTTGCCGGTTATTAACAACTTAATAACAATCAAGATGGTAATTTGTAATGACATTTTCTCCATTAACTTTCCTTAGTTTATGCAAATCACACCGAAAGCTGCCTCCGATGATAATAAAACTCTAACCTACATTCATAAAATGTAACCTCCCTAAAATCTAGATAATAAGTAATTTCTGACTACAAATATCACTTATGTTTTCACTAATCTTGTTGGGATAATACATTCGTTTTAAAAACTTTTGTAATATACGTAATTGATTTCTTTCATTCAATTTTTACAATAATTATATTTTGATTTTTTTTATTTTGTCAAAACACACCAAGATGATACTAACTAAAATTGAATTTCCAAAAAATCACGTAACAACCGTTCCACCGCAGCGCATAGACATTGCCACTAGTTTTAATAAAAAAGACTAAAAATTGTTTTTTTATGAGTGATCAATGGCAAAGAGATTAAGAACATTAAAATGATAAAAAGAAACTAAAATTTACACCCACTAATAAAATTGTGCATTAGAGCATACACATCTCGTTTCCTACATTTATATGAGTGTATTTTCTATGTTAGATGACATAGTTATAAGTGGATGCGAGTGAAGGATATGTGCAATTTACTAATCAATCTATACTTTTGAGAAACACTGTTCAAAATATTATAATATTTTAAATATATTTTAAGTTGTTATGAGTGAATGAGAGATAAAAAATAATAATTAAGATATAAAAAGTATTCTTTAATTGAAAATAAGAGAGAAAAAGTGATAATTTTTAGTATAATTATATGAATTCGGATAGGAAATGAGTTGTGAATGCTCTAAGCAATTCAAAAATTAAAACAGACAAAAAGAGTTGCAAAAGTAGCGAAGTGATCAAAATAGCAACATAAATCAAATACTTGTAAAAGTTAAGATTTAAATAAAACTATTCGTAAAATTAGCAACTAAAATCAAATTGGTTGAAAATTCACAGATGAGATTGCTTCGGTAATAAAATGGTCGCAAATATAGCTCAGTTGTAAAAGTAGCAATCGGAACGATATTGATAGCAAACTTTTACGGTAGGAGTGTGTAAGAAACCAAAATAACTGAACCGTAACTAGAGTAACCAACACAATCGAACCGAAAAACCAAAACCAATAAGAAACCGAGGTTTGGTTTGAAGGTTTTTTTAAACCGGTTTTTTTGGTTCGTTTTCGGTTTAGCTTGTAACAAGAACCTAAATCATATAACTGAACTTGTAAATTTAAAGATGTATTTATACAATTATTTTACTTATACTATCTAAAAAAGTTTGAATATTTAGGTTTAAATAATAATTTTAGACTTCTTTTATTTGAATTGGTACGTTAAATTATTTTATTGAATTATTTGTTATTGTATTTTATGGATGCAATTTAATTATGATAACCCTAAACTAAGGTTAGATAATTTAATATTTTCTGTAAATTGATAGTAAATATTTATATCTTATAGGAGATGACTAAGGTAATCTGTATAAGTTCTTAAATGGACATGCACATATGATACATGAACATGCATGCATGCATAAATGTTTACATGTGCATGTATCCTTTTCATGTGAATTTTGTGATTATTGAATCATACGTGTCTAGTTACTTGAATGATAATATTTACATTAAATGAAATAAGATCAAAACTTAATCAAACATCACCAAACAAGATTACATCAAGAAACTTTATATCAAAACTAAAACTAATCAAACCTTAAACACTTAAACACCAACAAAACATAACCTTAGCTATAATCTCAGTTCATTAGGATACTAATCAACCCAATTAAACACCTAAGAATTTGACTAATCCAAAACTTAATGACTAAGTAAGTCATTAATCCCATGACCGCCACCTAGCTAACTCTTGCCACTAATCCTTTTTCCAAACCGGCCACCTAGCACCATGCTACTAATCTCTCTTAGGAAATTGCCACCTTTTTTCCTAAGGAATCCACTAAGCAAGCCTAAAACCACCATCTCATTACCTTAAATACTAGACCTAATGATGAGGTTCTTCACTATCCTTTAACCTCTTGGCCACAATGGAGCCACCACACCACCACAACCCCAACTCACCACAACCACACCACTACACCCGTAACCATATCTCTCTCAACCCTCCTCCTCTTTGTTTTCAAATTACCACCTCCATCTTAGTTCAACTCCACCTAGTTTTTGATCAAACATCAAGGATTATCACCTCAATCGGATCCTCAAGGAATCAAGCCGAGCCACCCTCTTAGTCCTCTTCATCAAACAAGATTAGATTTCTAAAACATATAACTAACAAGTTTGAGACATGAATATGTGTTTTAATAAACACATATAGACCAACTTTTGAAGGTTAAATCAATAAGAATATTCACAAGAACTCATGAACACATGATTTTATTAAAAAACAATAAGAAATGGGGATTCAAGAGCTGAAAACTTAAAATTTTATGTAACCTCAAGGGTTTAAACAAAAAGATTACAAATAAAAAGGCTAAAAACCTAGTTGTTCTTGATGAATTAGATTAAATACCAAAATAGACTATTATTGTAGGAATAAAATTTGGAATATTGTTGAGGAATATTAGAAATAATAATATGTAAATTTTGATGTAATAATAAGGTAGATTAATTTATATAATTTATTTAAGGAAATAAAAAGAAATTATTATGAAAAAGCTCCGAACCTGGTAAAAATCTGGAACAATTTTATAATAATCCTTATATTTTATATGAATTCCTGAGTAAATTTCGTGACTTAATTCGCATGTACGACTGAGTTATATATTTTATAACATTTTGTATATAAAAAATTAAAAGAAATAGCAACAAAGTGTGAGATAAATTATGAAAAATTTACATAGAATATAATACTTAGAATAGAGATGTGTAACTGTTTTTGCTAATTAATTTTAAATTTGTAAAAATCTGAAAATTTTGCCGGGTTATTAATCTAAATTTTTTTGTGATGATATAGATTTTAGAATGTTTAGGCTGATAAATTTTGGTAATTTTTGAATGAAATTAGGCATCGAATTGGATTTTTGGCAAATTTGGTGATTTAAATGCTGATAATTTTAAAGAAATTAGATTTATTATAACAAATAATTATTTTATAGGAATTATTTAACTTGTTGGCTGGAAAACCTCTTTTTGATTTATAATTTTTGGGTGAAAAACATACTTTTGTTTGAATTGGATGCATTTTTGAGAAATTTTGATTTGCTACTGTCATATTGACACAACTATTAATTCGAATGAATAACCGGCAAATAATATAGATAGCGTTACATAGGAAATGTCAATCTGCATGTGCTGTGCTGATATGAGGGCAACAATGTTATATTATGTGATTGCGTGTTTTGTATAGACAATTATAAATCATTTGACATGTGTGTAGGTTTGGTTACGAGTTTGATTATATTGCATCAATTTAAAATGATTTATATTGACTAAACCTATGTTCTCACCAACTATTTGTTGACTGTTTTGAGTATGCCTTTTCAGGTCAGCAAAATATATTATAACATCGTGTATACCTTCAACATGTATAGTGATCAGCACGGTTACCTAGGAAAGATGTGCATATAGTTAACTATTGACTTGTTTGACTTCAGTCTATATGTGGACGTTCACGTTCACTACTAGCTGGAGATATGTGATGTGTTGAAGAGATATTTTGATTAGGATTACTATGTATAGGTCTAAAATGTTAGACTAAATTTTGTAACATGTAATCCTAAAAGTTATATATAAATAGAAGTGATGCTTAAGTTATTGTTGTGATTTGTATGCTTAGATAATCAATATGTTTTGAACTAGCGAGCCACACCTAAAGCATTTTACGCTTCTATCGGAATGTGACATTAATCAATGTCAAGTAATTTTTATAAATATATAATTATATTTAAAAATCAATAAAATGATGTAAGCCTAAAGTTTCTAGCTCAAGTTCATTATTTTAGATATTATTTTTATAAAACTTAAAGCCTAAATGGTAAAACCGAAAAACCCAAAATCATATTGAAACCTAAGTGAACCAAAAAACTCAAAACCGATCTATTTTCAATACCAAGAAATTGAAATATAAGTTTTTGGTTTTGGTTTTAATCTAAAACTGAACCAAGCCGACTCATGCACACCCTTAATTTACGGGTGAGATTGCTTCGGTCATAATATGGTCACAAATATAGCAATCATATCATATTGATTCAGATAAGAGCAATGTTTTTAGAATCGGATGTTGCAACGAACTAGTCACCTTATTAGTTAGATAGTCAGACAAGATCCGATGACATTATAATTATATATGTATATGATATTATATATCTATATATATAGTTCTATATATAATTCAATATAAGTATTATATGTGTGTACTTTATAATTATATATATACTAATTATTAATTTTAGTATGTATCATGAGTTATACTATATGCTTAATTGGGTTATAATCACACTTTGTCTTTTTTTAATCATTAACTTTTTCACTTTATTACAACACTTTACATGTTTTCCAATTTAGGCTTAGTTATTTTACTTTCAACTTTGTTCCTATATAATTTTTATATTGTACAAATATTTGTTTTACGTTTCAGTTTAAATTTTGTAAGTTAACACGCCACAACTAGAGTATGTGTTTTAACGTTTTTATGATTATGTTTTTTCCGTTTAACAACCCTGTTGTAACACCCTGTTCCTAAGTCAACTTATTGTTTTATATGTTTTACGTTTTATCTGCGAAGTTCAACGTTTTTACGACTACTTTTCGTTTGGTATGATTTATTTTATTTTTATTTATTTATTAATATGAGTTTTTCGGTGTTAATGATCACAAACGGTGGTATGCCATTGGTGATACTTGATATGGTTTTACGCCCCCATTGCAACGCTAGAGACTTAATACTAATTATATCTAAAACTCAATAATAATTTTATATCTAACACTCCAATTCATCGTTCGACCAACATGTTAAATACATTAACATCCAAAAAGTTAAAAATGAAAATAAAAAAAATATCAAAAATCCAGCTAACCAGGTTTCCGGTCCAACCAAACCTGTTAATTGGCTACAAAATGAATTGAGGTGAATTTGACCAGTTGGCCCTCCAAATCCTAGTCCGACCAGACGGTCCGATCCGAATCACAAAACATCAGAATGTTGTTGCTTATATTAGAACAAAATAAAAAAATAATTTAGTCACAAATATATAATTAAACAAAACATCAGGATGTTGTTGCTTATATAACTACTAAAATTGTTTAGGTTGGAAAGTTTGTCGCAGGCTTAGTTAAACAAAACTCAGTTACTACATCTTAGTACTTGCAAACAAGCGCAGTCCCTAATAATCTGTCGCAAATAGGTTTTGTCGAAAAATATTAGTCTTGAGTATTTAGTCAAACTTTAACACTCGTATGTTTAAACAACTTTTATTAACGGAACTCTATAAAATAATCCCATGAAATTTCTTGTAACGTTTTCATATGGAACACACGGACCATATTGTCCAAACTCTTACAAAGATCATGTGTATAAAATAATGTCTTAAGTCATGATCACAAAAGTTATATCTCATTTTTTTCTTATTCTATGAATGATAGATATTATACACTAATATTTATAACTAGTGAATGAAAGCTATGGTCAATGTTAAGACTTTCAAAGTCTTGAAAGATTCTTATTTTTAAAGGCATCTTATGATGTCTACTTTTGTCAATTTTGATAATGCCATTTTCAAGAGTTAAATGTAGCAACCTCTGACTAAGTCATATCTACATATATAAATATGCTCTTACTCTATTAATAGTGGTTTTGCAAACAGTTGTTAACTTGTTATTTGATTGTAGATAATTTGTTTAGGTATTAGGTGTAATGGGTCTGATCGAGTGATTGGTGATTCTAAACTAAATATAAAATCAGTTATATAAATGACTACAATAGATACAGAACACAGGATTATTTTATAAACAATAAAAATGGTATAATGATTGGAAGCATATTGTGTAAAACCTGGTTAAAAAAGCTAAAATAATCCAGAAAAATGATCCGATTATATTAAATAGATGATAACTAGGTTATGGTTGGTCAATTGTTCTCAACACTAACATAGGTTATGGTCGGTTGACAACCTGCAATTATATTTGATAGATTACACTTTTCATGTTGTAATCATGTATCGTGTGTCATACGGTTTTGTAAAATCAATGTCATGTAATCGGTGTGGAGCAAAGACATGAACTATTTCCCACACCATAATTGCATTAAACATAAGGCCACCAACCTCAAGATATGATACATGTGTAGCTATGCATAGTTGTTTGTATGAACACACCAATGTAGCACTAGCCTATAACGTTCACCATATGTAGTTAGATCGCTAACATGGTTTAAATCATTCATACAGACTACATGGGAAGTTCCTACAGGAAATAAAACCGCACCAATCATGAAAAATATTATTAACCTTGCTTGTTGAATTCATTGTCGCTCCATTAGATTTTCAAAAAAGTCTTAACTTAATAAATTTTAAAATACGGGGCAAGTTTAGATTATAGCCATTTATCGAGTTTGGTGGTAGCGAAACATGCATAAGATTATTAAATTATACTGCTATTTGATTAGGTCATGTTATAGGATCATCAATTTCAAAGACTGCATTACTTTTTATTGGTAAACCCCATAGAACTTGTACGTATTTGAGGGTAACCGTGGCTTCTTCAATCGGTTATTTAAAATCTTTTGGAATAATTCAAATCATATGTAGCAGTTAAAAGGTCTTTAGTTGCCATATAAATTAGATGTTTGATTTTATTTACTTTCTGTTACATTATTGATTTCTGTTACTAGTGCATCTCCTATCTAAAGGCTCTAGTATACTATAATAGATAACTTCTTCAGGTATGGTGGATTCTCTTGTGAGTTAAGATCTTGATACTCCAACAATCCAATCTGATTAGGTTCTAAATCTAACAACGGTTGATTAAAATCATCTTTAGTCCCAAGGTAATTTTGCGCTGACCTATGTAATTTCCGACTAACCATCTTCAATGTGACCCTCAACGTGACCCAAGCAAGTCACTAAAATATCATGATCTTCACATTGAAGTCACTCTCATACTTACATTCCCGCGTTTACCATGAAGGTATAAAATGATGTCATATATCGTAATCAGAATAGTTATATCTCTTTTTTTTCTATTTGTTATGAATGATATTCTACTAATAAAAGTGATCTAACTATATTGAATGAAACTGTGTTAGTTAGGAAAGTAATAGTCAATAGCTTAGAATGCAATGACATTTACCTTGTCTTATTACTCATTCAAACTCTTGCAAGATACTTATTATAGAATACATCTTATGTCATGTGTCATTTTCATTAATGACATTTTCAAAAGTCAACATGTAGCAGCCTCTGACTTAATCATCTATAATCTCTAACAATAATACCCACTTTGTAAACAATTGTTATTTGAGTGTAGATAACTGCAAAGATATGATTAACTTTCTTACTGGATCCATCGTCCCCATCAACGCTGCACTAACCAATGAGACAAAAAGCAGCTTCCAAGTGGCATTCAACGGTTTTCAGCTGATTGGTTATACGACTATAATAAATACACAACATGAAATTGCTTTATAAGCAACGAAATTGTTACAATGATCTACGATTTATTAAACGTATATGTACATGATATGCTATACAAGAAAGAAAATTTGTACAGTTTTAAAATACTTCTTGCCAAGAACTAAACAAACTTGTGATGGTATCTATGGGGCTGGGCTTTCATTTGCTTAAAATGAATCATCATCTATGTTATCTAAATAATCAGTGTTTCGATTGTGTCGATCACTTTCTACACTGACAACTATGCTAGATGATCTTCTCAATCGATGTTTCCAATCTTTAAGAAAACTTGATATCAATTTGAGTAAGTTCATGTGTTCTTGATTAGATCTTTTAAATCCTTTGATGCTGATGATGATATAGATGACAAGAGCAACAGTTGAGGTCCCGCCAGTTAACAAAAATAATACCCAAAAGCTCTCAAGGTTAAGCCTTCCGTTTTCATCAGGTGAAGAAATTGCATCCACACATTTCTCGGAAATAAGATATTTGTCCTCGAGTTCTTTGACCTTCCCACTTTCTGATATGTCCATTAATGCCGTGTTCGCATCTGATAGTCTTTGAAACCCCCTATGAAATGCCTGTATATATAATATCTTGTTATTTAAATTGTTGCATACTTTTGACCTTGAAGTGAAACTGGAATTGTGAGAAACTAAAAGCAAAAAGACTTACAAATCCAAAACCACCAACTTTGAATGTCTCTTTGGTTTTGGTGAAGCTCTTGCAGTACTGAGCTAGAAAGACTTTAGCTATAGGAACTTCAAGAAAGACAGCAGCGATTTCACCACTATTAAGGGCCTCAGCGTATCCATGGATTGAGTTATAGCTCTTGATTGAAAAATTTTCAAACTTAAGAACTTCACTTAAATATCTGTTTATAAATGATCCTTTGCAGTACCCAACAGTTGCATTAATGTTTCTAAGCATTGCAACGCTTGTTATCGTTGGTTCAAACCTCTGAGCCGTGAGCATGCTTGCCAAGCTGGCCACGTAGCCCTGTGTGATAATTAGTGCTACAAATAGCCACACAACAACCGCCATTCTTGACAAATTACTATGCATCCTATCACCTGTACATGTGAGAAAATGATCAAAAGGACAAGGAACTCTATGCACAAGTTAGGTAATGTGTCAAAATGGGATTATTAGTCTTTGTAAGGTAGCACGTTACCACGCAAAGTGAAGAGTGTTGAGAATGCAAGATGAAGGATGATTCCAATTTGGGTAATGATGGGACCATGGAGTTCATTATTGTAGTTTCTCTCAATCAACCAAATAACAAACCCATTGTAAATAGTAATTGCTGCTATTAACCACCACATTTCTGCAGTGAAAGGCTTCAAGAACAACCATGGTTGATTAGATAATCTAGATCGAACGGGTACAATCATCTCCAAACCTGACTCAGTGTACGGTTGTGTGAAATCTGCAAATTCATGTCTACTCGATATAATTGTTACATCACCAGCTACAGCATCAAATTCCTGCATCAGGTTTAAGAAAGTAAATATATGAATCTCATATAATGATAATATAGGAATTGCTAAGTATCTGACCTTCGAATGTATTGCTTTTATCAAGTCATCATATGAATGATTATATGGAATTAGGTCATATGTTTGATCGAGTTTTTTCATCAATTCATCAAACAGCTCAATTACGAATCCGTCGATGACATCTTCATCTTTATTCACACGCACGAATTGCTTGTACAAAGATTGAGCCGGAATGCCGACCCTCATCGGATTTTCAGCGAGATTCCTGCGATGTCTATTAGCAAACCATGGCTGCACCGGCCACAAAGCTTGTACAAGATTATCCATAGAATGTGTGTAATTAGTTGCTCCATTGGTGTCGGCCTCAACTGTCTCTGAAAACCGTGATCCTTCGGTCCAATACACACTTTGATATCCCTTTACATTCATGCTAACAATCTCTACTGTGTTTGCTGGAACTGGCTTCCATTCATGGAAGGTTTCCGGTGAGGCTGTTTTCACCATTTTCATGATGTCATATCCTTGTACAGCAAAGATTCCAGGTTCTTCCTGCTCTTCTTCCGGGTAATCTAACCTGAACTTTTTCCTGAATCTTTTCCTGAAGTTTTGAAACTCTGGTGAGTTTTCAGGGAAGTAACTTTTGACTCCAACCATACCTTTTAGTGAAGAAATCACAGTGGAATTAACCGAATGAAAAAGATCCATGATTTCATGAGTCGCGATCCATAGATACCCATCTCCAATCATTTCCATCTTCTTGGCTGTCTGAAACACGCAAACCCCGAGCTCCAACGATGTATGAACTACAAAGACTTTACGTTGTTGTTTCTTGACTACCTCAAGCTCTTCATCTAACGAACACGAACCAGATGTGAGTGATAAAATATGGGTTAGCTCAGACCCTGTTTGATAAAATGCCTGAGAGAGATGAGAAACGATTGATGCTGATGAGGAGGTTTCATATATGAGAGTAGCTTGACGTATACCCATCGACTGTGAAAGGGCAGCCAGTGCATTTATCTGTGTGGATTGTGTAGGAATTATTTGTATGAAAAATGGCCATTGATTGGTTGCTTGTAGTGGAGTCGTGCCTGCTAAAGAAAGAAACACAGGAAAATCGCGATCAGATTCGTTGTCACTGATAACCTCGGCTATGGCAGATGCTTCTTTCCATGTATGACCTCCCAAAATGACTTTCACTTTGTGTACATCCATAAGTTCTTTCGCTACATGTTCACATCATCACAGAATCAACATACAAGTAACGAATTTTGATTTTAAATAACTAACTTAAAGTTCTTTATCACAAATTTACTCATTTTTTATACTGGAAAGGTAGAAACAGAAGTGAATTGATTACCTGCGATAGCTGCATGGACAGGCTTGTTTTGCGAGTTTTTAAGGTATAAAACCAAAGGTTGATCGCTTTTGCTCTTGAAATCTTGAAATGCTAACTCGATTGCCACTTTGGCCTCTTTTCCGGGCCTTGATGTTTGGTCAAGAATGACACCAATTCCAATTTCATGTATGGTTTCGGGTACCATAGTCAAGCTTGTGGCTGTTACTGTTGCATGCCGAAGAAAACATGGTAACGAGAAAGCAACCAAAGAAGCGATCAGATAACTGTAGAAATTGTGCATCTTTGGGAGATTGTAAGTTAATATTTTCATGGATTCCTATGCACCTGAAAAGCTAATGCATGTGTGTCTGTATATATATATATCATACACAAATATGTATGTGTGTGATCATCAAACGTATTAATCTATGACAATCTTTTTAAAGGCAGAAGTACATAAAGAATGAATTTAAGTGATATGCAAGAAATTCCCCTGCATCTGCAATGGTGGACCGACCTGTTATATAACGTTGCTTGTCACAGATTATTCGTACACATGATCTCACCATATTTTTTTGTTAAAGAATGTATTTAAACACTATAAACGGTAAAGAATATATTACAATACACATCTGAAATATAAGTATGGTATTCTAGGGGGCAAAGTCAATGATTATTCATTCAACTTTACTCACCCTAAATGGTTTTATATTATATTGTTGGGGTATATAACAGATGAATCTTAGATTATCATTGAATTTCTATTGTCTCAATATAAATTACATACACAATTGTTCTACATGCAACTAAAGATGAATGTTTAACCGCATCAGTTTTGTCTAATAACTGTTTTGTTTAACTGCATTAGTCTTGTCTTGAGTACTTCCATTATTGATTTCTTCTTTAGGAAATTGAACATTCCAACTTGTAGAGCATTAGTAAATATATCTGCAACTTGATCTTTAGTATTGCAGTAGTTTATGTCAGCCTCGTTATTCTCCACCAATTCATGAATAAAGTAATACTTATTTTAAATGTGTTTGCTCTTTCCGTGATAGACACAGGGCGGCTCAACCTTTTTTGGGGCCCAAAGAGAATTCGAAAATCAGCTCTGCCCTTTCCTGTGATTTTTAACCTAGAGTGAGTTGGGTGACAGATTGGTATCTTGTAGAGATGGTTTGAGTGGGTCAGACAACGGGTCAAAATGGATAAGTCAAGACTCGAGTGAACCAATAAGTCACATTAAAATAAGTCATGACTCGAATGAACCATAAATCACTTAATCAACATGAACAATTAGGCATTAATAGAATATTAGTCAAGACTCCATTGAACCAGAACTCACAATAGATATTAGACTATTCGAGTGTACTGTCAACACTCACCAGAAATCAAAATTCACAAAATAAGTAAATGAGAACTAAAGAGAAACATAGATGGTCATTTAGTGAAGCAAGTACTGAGAAATATAGATGCATATACTAACTTAAGTTTTCATAAAAAAAATCTGTTGCTTCTGCAGCTTGTACCTAAACTTTGATTCATAGGAACTACTTCTCTTGCTATTTAAAAGATAACTTGTGAATCAGGAACATAAATTGTAGAAACAAGATATATTGTCGTTTGCTTTGCTTCCTTAGCAGATGTTTATTTATGTCCCTTATTGTCAGGATCCGATTTAACACATGTAAAGATTGAAGTGGAAGTATCTTTACAAGCACAATATCAAGAAAAGAAGATCAATTTCTTAATCAAACTTGAATATCATTAGCTAGCTTTGGTTACAATAGCTTAGATTAGTATATGTACTAAGAAACAGATTTGCCATGACTAATATATGTGCTAAGAAACAGATTTTCCGTAAAGTATCTTAGTCTTGATTACAAGATAAAGCTAAATAAATAACATATTCTGATCTAACGAACTTTCTGAATCATTATCGCTTGTGACTTGAACTTAAATAATCACAGAAGAATAACCAACATTTATATATGTATCACTTTTCTCAAATAAATTTGAAAAAATTATCATTTATAAAGAAATTATATAAGATTCAAACACCTAATGAAAGTTGAGTGATTGTATACAACAAAAACATTTTTTTGATGGAATACTTAAAAAACTTGGTTTTTGTGTATAAAATGCTTCAAACCATATGTATATTTGTATGTGTATGTGTGCCTATGATATTGTAATAGTACCGGTTTACAATAAAGATTTTTATTTCTCTAAACATATTACATATTACTAGCAAGATGTTTATTCAACATAATATCCTGTATAACTTATCTAGTTTGTGAAGCAATCTATATCTAGTATGTTCATATAACTTCTTGTGTTTTATTAATTATGACTTCATTATAACATTTTAAAATAAATACTAAAAATCACAACTATATTTTATCATGAATACATGAACAACTGAGAATTAGTTACTTACATATGATTATTGAATAATGATGGATAAGGCTAATTTGCGGCACTTTTTTTAGAAGTAGTTTATAGGGAAAACGTGTGATTGGTTATAATATTCAGGTTAGTTATACAGTCTTTTTAACAATATTCTTCATGATGTCTTATAAAAGTACAAATCTCCCATTTGGCATATTTTTAATGTTGAATTAGCAATATATTATCAATTAGTGGTTGAATTAGTCATGTTATTTCGTGAGTTCAAGCTACAATAAAAGTTACGATGTTATGTACCCTGATTAATAGAAAATCTTACTTCGCCAGAGGGTTAACATACCCAAGACCCTATAGGATTCCGCCCATGTACTTATTACACATTTAATCTTGTATGCTTTTAATATTAGTCCTCGGTTAATATTCCTATATTCTTCATTACTGTTCACATGATATATGAAGTATGACTCTATATTGATCAAGGTACATATCTTTACAAATGGGTGTTATTGTGACCGCATGGATGATTTAGTCAGATGATGCTACATGTTGATTTAGTCATATCCTGATGCAGTTGACTTTTGATATACACACAAGTAAATATAAAATGCCTTTCAATATCTTGCAAGAGTTTGAATGAGTAATATGCTAAAATAACCCAAATGTCTTTGCATTCCATTATTCCAAATCATTGACTATAACTCAAACCAGTTTAACAAAGTTTCATTCATACCTTCTGTTACGATTTACGATATTTTTCTAAGTTATACCGGACGGTGGCAAGGGGTCCACATCAGAGAAAGCTATAAGAAATTTCATGGGAAAGTTCTAGTAAACTGAAATGGCCAATGAGATTGATTAATGTACTAAGCTTTTGAGACATATATGAATCAATGCAAAGAATTATTGTTTTAAGAAAAGAATCTCAATGAAGACGCATTATTTGGCAACTTACCTGATCCTTTTGCTTACTTTCTCTTCGCGGTGGTTTCTTCTTCTGCAAGCATCACAGACCACAGAAAAAGGGTTCGCTAGGATTGGCGCCATTCTTGATCAAACGTCTAGGGCTGGGAAGGAGGCCAAAGTGGCGATTGAACTAGCAATTCAAGATTTCAACAACGAAACTAATCAGCCTGCTGTTTTATATCTTCAAAACTCTCGAAGCAAACCAATACATGCAGCTATTGCAGGTAAATCATTGATATTCATCTTTTATTAAAAAATCCCCATGATAACGATTATGTTTTTGTTCTTAAAAAGTAGGTTAATTTGAATTAAGGAACTTCGATTTGATTGTTCAGAATCATACCAATATGTTCACTTGTTGATGATGCAAAAATGCAGCTAAAGAACTTATTGATGAACATAATGTAAAAGCCATTTTGGGAGGTCATACATGGGAAGAAGCATCTGCAATAGCCGATGTTATCAGTGAATCCGATCATGACATCCCCATTTTCCTTTCGTTAGCAAGCACACCTCCCTTGCAAGCAACAGACCAATGGCCATTCTTCATTCAATCCGCATCTACACAATCCACACATATGAATGCAATGGCAACAATTCTACAGTCATGGAACATACATGAAGTCACTCTTATATACGAAACCTCACATCTAGCCTCTGCATCAGCAGCAATCATCTCTTACCTTTGTCAGGCATTTCGTCGAACAGGTGGTGAGCTAACCCATATCCTACCACTCACATCAGGTTCATCCTCCCTCAATGAAGAGGTTAAGGTACTCAAGACACAACAACGAAAAGTCTTCATAATTCATGCATCTCTTGACCTTGGGGTCCGCTTGTATCAGACCGCCAAGAAGATGAATATGACCGGAGATGGGTATCTATGGATCGCAACTAACGAAATCACAGATCATTTTCATTCAATCAACTCCTTCAAGATTTCATCACTGAAAGGTATTCTCGGGGTCAAAACCTACTTCCCCGAAAACACACCGGAATTCCTAAACTTCCGAAAAAGATTCCGGCGAAAGTTTGATCACGATTACCCAGAAGAAGAACAAGAAGATCCAGGAATCTTTGCTGTACAAGGGTATAATGCAGTGAAAATGTTGAAACAAACTTCACATGAAAACTCCGATCACCGGAGACAAACTCCGGCGACTACAGTGGAGATTGTTTACGTAACGAAAAAGGGATATCACAGCGTGTATTGGACCGAAGGATTAGGGTTTTCAGAGAATGTTGAAGATGACACCAATGGAGCAACCGATGCAATCACATACACTGATTCTATTGATGGATTGAAACAGGCTCTATTCCCGATGCAACCGTGGTATGCTCATCGCCGGCGCCGGAGCCTCGCCGGAGTTTCAGGGGATCGGATGAGGGTCGGTGTACCTGGGCGATCATTGTTCAAGCAATTCGTGAGTGTTGAGTTTGATCACGAGAAGAATCAAACGAAGTTTGATGGATTTGTGATTGCAGTTTTTGATGAAATGATGAGAGAAATGAAGCTTCCATATGAGTACTTTTCATACATTGGTTCTTATGATGATTTGATCAAGCAAATACCTGAAGAGGTAGAGGTCATTCATAACAAGTTTTTTCTTTTGCATGAATTATTTACATACGTTGATTTGGTGTTTTTTATTTTGCTCTTTTGTCTTAGAATTTTGATATCATCGCTGGTGACGTCACCATCATGTCAAGGCGGCACGAGTATATTGATTTTACGCAACCATACACTGAGTCGGGATTAGAGATGATTGTCCCGGTTAGATCCCGGTTATCAAACCAGGCATGGTTGTTCATGAAGCCGTTTACAGAAAAGATGTGGTGGTTATTGGCAGGGATCACTCTTTATAACGGCTTCATCATTTGGTTAATCGAAAGAAATCATTGTACGTATCTTCGAGGCTCAGTTATAGACCAAATTGGAATCGTAATTTGGCTTGCTTTTACGATGCTCTTCACTCTGCGAGGTAAAAACATTTGATTTCATTAAAAAGTGTTAAACTCCATAAATGGAATCCAAAAACGTTATATATGCTTGGCGTTTAAGTTGTGATTGTTTTCGATCACAGGGGACAAGTTACATAGCAATTTATCAAGAATAGCGGTGGTTGTGTGGGTTTTTGTGGCATTCATTGTCACACAAAGCTACGTGGCTAGCTTAGCCAGCATGCTCACAGCTCAGAGGTTGGAACCAACAATAACTAGCGTTGAGGCGCTTAGGAACATGAATGCAACCGTGGGGTACTGCAATGGTTCGCTTGTCAATTACTATTTGAAAGATGTTTTGGGTTTTAATAGCTTTAAGGTCAGGAGCTATAACTCGACTCACGCATATGCTGAGGCCCTTAATAGTGGGGAAATCGCCGCTATCTTTCTTGAAGTTCCTGCAGCCAAAGTCTTTCTAGCTCAGTACTGCAAGAGCTTCATCAGAACCGGGGAGACATTCAAAGTTGGAGGCTTCGGATTTGTAAGTTCTCTTGATGATCAAAATTCTTCATAATACAGTTTGTTTCTATATTTTTTTTTAAATTAAACATCTTATCACTAGTTTTATGGTTAAAATTTCCGAGCGTAAAATGTTTTTACAAATTTAAAATGATTGTTAATACATCAAGAAAAAAAGATAATATTCTTTGGAATTTCAATATTATGCATAAACCGTTTTGACCTAAAAAGTTAAATATTTTCATTAATGAACAACTCACACCTTATGTGACATGATTATATTCTTTTAGGCGTTTCCTAAGCGATATTCATGGTTATCCGAGGCAAACAAAGCTCTAATGAATATATCAGAAAGTGGGAAGCTTAAAGAACTTGAAGATGCTTATCTTACATCTGAGAAATGTATGGATGACCAATCTTCTTCGGATGGAGATGAGAGTCTTAGCCTTCGTAGCTTCTCAATACTATTTGAGTTGACGGGAGGGACATCAACGGTTGCTCTTGTCATCTACATCGTCACGAGCTTTAGAGAATTCAAAAAATCTAATCCAGAACTCAAAAATTTCTTTGAGTTGGTGTCATCCTATATAAAAGATCAAATAAAACGGTCATCTAGTGTAGTTGTCCCCGCAGAAAGCCCAACATACCCTTCGGATGTGTCCGATTCATGGATTTGAGTGATCGTTTGTACATACAAGAAAGCTCCTAACAGTATATTATCATGTTAGGCTCTGATAGTATATTATCATATTAGGTTCTAACACATTTGTTCAAATACCATTATTGATAAGACAACTGCAACAATATTTTTATATTTTGATCCCATCTACATACAAGCACAAAATAGCTTTTATGGCTACAACAACCCTATTCTTATTTCAAGTTTCTAGTAATTAACCTACAAAAAAATAATGTACCTATAATCATCTTCTTTATTCCTCAATCTTCATTGTTGATCTTCGTCTTCCAAAATTCTACAGTATTAGAATATATTATTATTAGTGTTTATTATTGAACTCGCAAGCCTTATTAGACATCTAGAGTTTTCTATGGTTTTCCTATATATAACCGGTAAGGTATTGACACCAAAAATGAAGTGCACACCATCTTTAGCAAGGTTTGTGGTTGGGCCTTGATCGACTAGTGAAGCCATGAGTGGCCGTGTGATTACAATACATATAGGAAAACCGTAGAAAACTTTAGATACGTAACTAAATAAGTTGGCTCGATAATAAACTCTAATAATAATACATTCCAATATATATAGTGTATCATTCAATAACGTTTACTAAATCTTCGTGTATGTCATCAAAGCAAAGTACAAAATCACCCAGACTTTTATCATTAAATATCAAAGCAAATGAACTTTTCGTATGTAGATGGGGTCATATATTCTCCAAAGCATTTCGTATTGAATAATTTATTTAGTTTACTAAAATAATTTATAGGTTAAATTACAAGGATGGTCCTTATAGTTATTTTAAAATTCTGAATTTGTTCACTAAAGTTTAAAAGTTTTGAATACAGTACATAACATTTCTTTCTCTTTCTGCATCTATAGTCCCTAAATCTGTTAATTAACAGTTAGTGATATTAAAAAAAGGTTCAGTTTTAATTGCTTTTTTAATATTTTTTAAAACAGTCCCCAATTTTAGGGATTGGATTGGACCGGTTGGTCCAACCAGTCCGACCAGAAATCGACTAGGTGACCGGTCCCGTTCGCATCGACTCATTTTGGGGTGGTTCGCCCCGAATTGGTGGTCGGACCGGTTCGAACTGGCTTTGAATTTTTATTTTTATTTTAATGGGTAAAACAGGATTTAGAACCATAAATTAGTGTGTTGGATATAAAAATATAGTTAAATTTTATATATAACTATAAAATACATATATAAATTACTTATATATATATATATATATATATATATATATATATATATATATGATATACTATATATATAATTATGACATCATCCGGTTCTTAAATCCCGTCCGACCAACAAACACTACAAGAAAATTGATTTATTGCGACTAGATTTTTAGGGACGAAATTATTTCGTATCCACAGATACATTTATAGCGACTAAATGTAGTCGCAACAATTTGTCCATATTTTTTGTTTTTTAGGATCTTTTCGAGACTAAGTTTAGTCGCTACAAGTTTTGGCAAAGTGACGGAATGGTTGGCGGTAGTGAAAAAATTATAGCGACGATGTTTAGTCTCGATAGGTTAAAATTAATTTCTTTTATCTTTTTATATAACAAATGTTCAAATAAATAAAAATAAAAAAATAAAACAATTTTAATAAAAACGAATATGGACTATATTTAGTCTCTATAGGTGAAAATTAATCTCTTTTTATAAAGCATATGTTCAAATAAACAAAAAATATATAATATTTTTTTAATAAAAACCGAATAGAGACAATTTTTAGTCTCTATAGATTAAGAATGAACTTTAATACTACTAGTTCCTTTACCAAATTCCCCAAACCATATGCCCCAAATGTAAATAGGGATGAAGAGAATCAACAAGCGTGAGAACGTTTCGAAAGACAAGATCAGGCTATAGCGGAATTACGACAACAAAATGCGCTTTTACAAGAACAAATAAATCAAATACTACTATTAACCAAAATGCAACTTCCAAACTCGTCCTCTCAACCTAATGAATATGATGATGAAGATGATGATTGTGACACCCTACACAAATCTCACATCGGCCGTGGACAGGAGAGATTCCTGGTTCATAAAGAATGTCTGGCCTTTAACATCAACAACGCGTTTTGGGCGTATTGGTTGTGGATGAAAGGAGAACTCCACAGTTAAGCGTGCTCAGGTGGGAGCAATCCAGGGATGGGTGACCTCCCTGGGAAGTTTTCACCCGGGCAACCAAAAGCAAATCCGTGAGCTCCTAGTGGACAAAGCGGACAATATTGTTGATGCGAGGGGCCGGGTGTTACAAATTGATATCAGAGTCACTCCTGTTCCGTTCGGGGTGTGAGACATACCTCACCAAGGATGGTGACTTCTCGGGCTCATCGAGGACGATGAGTCCAAACAGGAGATGCTTGTGACACCCTACA
>BJCM01000046.1:0-20762 GCA_018326385.1 Flaveria bidentis | reverse complement strand
CGGTGGTGGTGGCGGTGGCGGTGGTGGTGGTGAAGAGGAGTGATGGATTGGGGAAGAAGAAGAGAGACATGATGGTGGTTTGTTTTGATGCTATAATAATATTATTCACTCGTTTGAGTTATACAGTTATGCTTATACCTCTTGTTTTTGTGTTGTATGTTTATTATGTGTTTTCATTTTCAAGGATTTTTTCTAAAAAGGATTTTTTGAAAATAGAGTTGACAAGGGGTACCCGCTTCTGGCAGGGGCGGGTTCTGCATTATTGTTTGACTGCTGCTTGCGATGTGACGTGACTGCCGCTGACTGATGCGATGTGGACACAAGCTTTATGTAGAACTCGTTCTTGGCAAGGACAGGTTCTCAAACAGATATCATCCACTCATTTAACCAACTCACTTACCGATTATACTTATAACTCAATCGAATTCACTCAAATCTGCATACTAAATTCAATTCACACTTTAAAAAAACCTAATCATTATCATGTCTCGGTCTTATTTTCTACAAATATATTGGGGTGATGATATTTCATTCAAAAATAAAAATATCATATGTGATGTTTCTACTAGAAGTTCAACTATTATTATTTGTAATAGAGTTTCATACGAAGAGTTTATAGATTTGATTTATAATCATTTTCAGGTTCAAAAAAAGTATTATAATTTGAAATTAAAATTATATTACTCATATGTTGGTTTCTTTTAAAATTCTAAAATTTTCAATGACTTAAGTCTAGATGTTTTTGTATTACTTGGGAGAAAATGTTGAAAATTTTCGAGCAAATGTTGAAATTTTCGAGCAAAGTTTATGTTATCATTGAGTAAAAAATGTATGTACAACAATCCAATTATATGGATCTCGTACGCGGTTTCTCTGTATCTCAAGCACCCGATCCGTCAAGCAATTCTTATCATCAAGGCAATGTAAGATCACATGATTATCAAGCCTGTCCATTAACCAATTCTTATCATCAAGTCGATGATGACAATGGAGGTTTTGATAGGTCAGATGATGGTCGTTCAGACAGCAGTGAAAATACTGAACTCATTCCATCACAAGAAGAATTCAGTGACGATGACAACAACAATTATAGAGTTTCAAACAATTATAATTCTGGTGTTAATCCAGGATCTTATGGGGAGGTAAATTATTCTGAAGATCATTAGAAGTTAAGAGATTATGAAGTTGTTGATTTTGACGAAGAAGATCATATGTATATATGGAATGAAGAGTCAAAAGAAATTCGTGTTGGAATGTATTTTAAATCGAAAGATGAAACGACGCATGCAGTGCAGTTGTGGAGTCTTGCACATAACAGAGATGTTGTAGTAGTTGAAAGTAACCGTACAAGATGGGGAGCAAAGTGCTATAGCACTAGCCCTTATTACAACAATAATCTTTATAGTGGTCCTCCATATTCATGGTATGTTTATCATTCCAAGAACCATGATCATCACATGTGAAGAATTTCACGATGGGTGAATGCTCACAACTGCTTTGGTACTGTTGTTAGTAACAACAATAAAAGTTTCAAATGTAGAGATATTGTTACCCGTATCATCCATTTTATTTTGTCAAGATATTGTTTTTCCCGTCAAGCAAATTCAAGTGCATTTGAAAGACACGTTGAATGTTGATGTTTCATATAAAAAAGCCTGGAGAGCTAGAAAATCTGCTATTGAGAATATTTATGGTAGATGGGACAATAATTTTGAGGAATTACTTACGTACATTAACTCATTACAAGAGAAGAACCATGTTATTGTGGAATGGTTACATCATCCGACCGGTACATCTGCTTATTACACATTTAAATATGTGTTTTGGGCATTCGGTCCAATAATTAAAGCGTTAAGCTATTGTCATCATGTGATATCTATTGATGGTACTTTCTTAAAAGGTTCTTACCGTGGTAAAATGTTAATTGCAGTTGCAAAAAATGCAAACAACTACGCAATGTCGATAGCTTATGCAATTGTAAACGAAGAGACAGTAGAAAGTTGGAGTTGGTTTTTCCAGTAATTCTGGTCACACATTGCAGTTCGCCATAATTCTATTGGTTCCCTGGAAAAATATACTAGGTTAACTAGAAAAACATAAGATTACAGATTAATATACCAGGTTAACTAGAAAAATATAAGATTACAAAAAAATAGTCAATACATAAGTTTTTTTAACATATCATGCACCATATGGTAATCTGAAATCAATAGATCTCGTATTCTTGGGACACATAAAACGTAATCTTTTCCATGCCCATAGTTGCAACAAGAATAAAAGTCCACCAACTTCTCGATTTTTGATACTCGTTGCCTTACATAACTGTCTATATAAAAAAGACTAAAACTGCACTTCCCCAACTAAGTTTACCATAATTATTTAAGTTTTCAATATGACTTAAATAGTTTATGTGCACCAATTACTAGAAGTATCAGAAAATAAAGTGGCACCAATCATAAAAAATAAAATTAATCTAGCTCATTGGATGCACTAAAAATTAGTGACATTATCAGATAATGGTTTTATTATTTAATTTAAAATAAACCTTAGGTTTAACTTATAACCACTTACAACGCTTGTGTACACCGGTTAAATACTCAAAACTCATTATAATTTCAGATGCACTCATAGCATAATTAGTGCCAGAAACAACATCACCTTCAACCGACAAACCCTATAAAACTTGTACACCTTGAAGGGTCATTGTGGTTTCTCCAACCGGTAAATGAAATGTGTGTATCTCCGGCCTCCATCTTTCCACCAAATCTGAGATAAGAGCACAATCAAATTTGCGATAACCACACTCAATCACACCCGCAAAACCAGCAAAGTTTATATATCTCATAATATTTTCAGGGATATACACTTCATCAATGTAATCCCAAAAAGCTTTATCACCTCGTCTAACACGTAAAATTCCTTCATCGCTTTCTGGATCTCGAAAATAATAATCAACTCTATTTTGACCACTTAAAAATAACAAATTATTTTATGTAATTCTCCAGCTTATTTTGATTTTTGAAATGAAATATGAAATTCTAAAAAGATTAGGTTTAAGAAATTTTAGAAAAATGATTTGAAGGAATTATGAAGGAAAATGTCCGGTGGTTGAAGAAATAAATAATGTGTGAAAAGTGTTCAAAGGTGGAAAGTGGTCAAACGAAAAACTAAAGAAACCACCCCTACCAAGGGCGTGTTCTTTGGTAATATGGACCGTTGATCTAGGTTAAGTTGGTAGATCTGATTGTTGTTGTTGTTTGGAGAACCTGCAATTCACAAGGGCGTGGTCTCATAGTCACATCACCATCACCATCACCATCGAGAGGCTGGTCAAAAGGGGGAAGCAGAACCCGTCCCTGTCAGGGGCGGGAACCCTTTGAGTCACAACCCGACAAGATTCTACCCTCTTGTCACATCTGTCTCTCTCTAAAAATCCTATTTTTAAAAAAATTCCATTTCAACCCTCCGTTTTTTATTGGATACAAAAACATTGGTTATTTGGTTGTCTTAAAAACTTATCCACGTGTCACAAGTACAAATTAGAGGTTTGGTATAACATAGTCCAACTTTTACATTTATGTTTTTTATAGTCTAGCGACCTTACGTCTTAAACCATAAATCTTAATTATCTACTGAGTTATAAGTTATAACTTATAATTCTATAAATTTTACTTTAAATCCTATCGGGAATGTTTTGTCATGCAAAGCTCATATGGATGCTCTTCATTTACACAGACCTACTTGGATAGAGTGAATTATATTATTATTAACTAGTTTTTTTTCTCGTGCTACGTGGTGGGAGTTTGTTAGTTTTCCTCCAAGCTACGTGACATGAGTTTGATCGTTATCTTTTCGGCTTGTCTAAAACAAAAAAAAAACAAACACTGAAACCGGTTACATTAGTATTCATGCCGGGATCGATGGTTTCCGCTCATAATTGTTTGTTTCAACATGATAATAGTGCTTAAAAAATAATGTAACTATAAAGGGCAAAGTAACGGAATTATATAATTATATAAAGTCAAGTGTTGTTTAATATTTTGTAGAAAAATAAGAAGAACAAAAATGATATTTCACCAAAAATTAGATGTCAAAAATAAGACCCGTGGTCAAAAGTTAAAAAACCACAAAAAATGAAGTGTAGAAGCTACTTGTAAAATAGTAAACTTTGATGATCACTATAATATCTTAGAAAATTTCTTGTAGCACATGTGTTGGTATTTAATATGTGTATAATGTCCTTCTCGTTCTTGACAAAAGACCACAAGTACGTAAACTTGTTTGGTTGCGGACAACATGGCTATCAATAGTTATTTGATATCCTCATCATCTTTGGAACCATTCAAGTTTTAATAAATGCAATGGGAAATAGATCGACTTACTCGTCCACTATATACGCGTGAGTGTGTTTTTTATATTGTAGAAAATGATTGTGAGTGAAAAATAAATAACATGTTACCGTTTATCTGTATATTTGGTAAATTACTGTTCATCCTCTATTAAAATTTCAATATTTTTTAAAAGTGATTGTGAGTACAAGGAAAAAAAGTAACGTTAAAAGTATAAAAAAATATTATTTAATCGTAAAAAAAAAGAAAAATAATAATTTTCCATGTAATATAAAAATGAAGATGAAAAATAAGATATGAACACTTTTACAAATAAGCCTTTACACTCTACTACTACTAGTCTTCCATTCAATGTCATGAGCGCTTGTCTAATCAAATCTGTTCACACTTCGTATTTGAAATAAAACCTCAACTAATATATCTAGTCTAATACAAAAAAGATTTACAATAAATTTAATATATACTAATTACCAACGTAAGTTGCACATAATGTTATATTCTAAGCACTAAAAGTTGTACATGTTTTTTTTTCTTTTAATATTTTATTTCAAACCAAATATTTTTACATATTTTACAACTTAAACTATATAAGTTTCCACTTTTAGCTTTGGCCCCATATACATTTAATTTTTATAAATTTTTTGTTTTACATTTCCGTTTAAATTTTAAGAGTGAACAAATTGGTAACATATGTGTGTCGTTCATCGTTGTTACACATTTTTTTTTCGTTTAATGACACCATCGCAACGTGCAGGTCCTACATTGTCTTAGTTATTTTTTTTTTAATGTTTTACGTTTTTACGTTACAATCCGTTCGATTTAATTTTTATTTTTATACGAGTTTTTCGGTGATAGTGGTCACTGACAATATCGTAACATTGGTTCTATTTGTCATGATTTTACGCCCCGCCGCAACGCGGGGCTTAATACTAGTTATGACTAATACATTCTTATTTGTTTGCTAACTATACACAATCCCCCTCAAACTAATATACCTCTATCTAACACACAAAAATTAATCTATCGTACATCAATCGTCAACACGTAATCTCAAGCCATACATTGCTTCGATTCAATTCAATGTCTCACCTTAAACGCGTAATGGAAACAAAACTAAAAGCAAAAACGGATGCTTGTTATCGTAAACCAGACGTATATGAGAGCCTCGAGCATCATGTTTGGTAACCGAAGGAAATCAATTAACGAAACCGAGACCCACACATACACACAACCAGCGTCCCCACACACAAACGCCTGTTGTCCGTGACCGTGACCTCACACCTGAAGCCCCACACACAAACGGCTGTTGTTCGTTCGTCGTTCGTTACGAACTTCACACAATTGAATCCTCACATCTGCTGTATTAGAGCCATTGGAGCCACTGTGACGAACGCCACCATCTTTCACATCGCTTTCGATTCGCATAATCAGGTAAGCATCGAATCACTCATGACCTTATACAACACGATTATGTGCTTAAATTCACTTGAAGAACATACCCATATGCCCTTTTACTCTTGGCTTTTTGCATTGACTCCATTGAGGCATATTACTACTGTTTTCTTCTTTACAATCTTCCAACTGAAGCAGAAGAAAACTATATAAAACTTGCTAGTGATTCCAGTGAACAAAAACACTAATCAGTGATTTCAACAGAATTTATATAGGAAAATAAGCTGGGATTCCAGTGAACACAGAAAATAATCACTAGCTGGGGTTAAACTCTTTAGCTTAATAAAGTTTAATTTAATAGAACAAGATGGTAAAAAGTTTGAAAATTAAGTACGATCTACTGAACAAAAACGCACTTCTCAGATGACTTAAACAAACAATAGTAAACTAGTAATGATAAATGAATAAACAACATTGGATATGTGAGCATCAAATTCAAAGGCTTTACTTGCTCTCATTTGCTCTCTTAGATGTTACACATAATTGTTTTGTTAAACTAATAACTTTAAGCTACATATGAACAGAAAATGTGAAAGGCTTTACTTACTCTCTATACATTTTAATGATATAATCCAACAGAAAAACTAACTACGCAGCAGTGAATACTTGAACGGGGATGTGAACAATTGTTGGATTACCAAACAGTGGTAAAAAATTAAGCATTTAACAACATAAATAACCAAAATGAAATTACTGACCTGGGAAGATTTGTTTACAATCGTCTGAAATCTGAATTACTAATCCCTGTAATTCTGATTTACACAGGTGGTAAAAAGAAAGTGTTGCATTTCTGGTTTGTTTGTCTGAACTTCTGATTTGCACATTGTGTGAAGTGAAATTCCTGAAAAGTGTGAAATTTATATGAAGAGCTAACATTGTGAGGGAGAAATAAGGAATGTGAGGGGAGAGATATAGATAAGTCAGTCGTGTTCTAACGGTAAAAAGTTCAGAACGGTCATTTAATCCCAGGTTCATGCATATTCAATAATGATAAAAAAAATTGATTGTTCACTGTGGATTCACTCTATTTGGTCTGTTAGTTTGCGTTCTAATTTGCAAAATCATTGGTCATTTGGTTTAATTTGCAAAACCATAAGTCAATTCCAGAAGGCACCTCACCACCTTACCACCATATGTGTTATATTTGTTCTCTTTATTCGCTTGTTGGGCAATTTGCTCATGCATGCTTTTGTGTTCTTTCCGTGTGCTTAGGTTACTAGGGGGAATAATGGAAGGTAGTTAAGAGAGCACTTGAACTAGAGATCTTTTATTTCAATTGATGAATAAATACATAACTAGGTCCTTTTGAATTTATTGGGTATGTAATATTTTGCATTTATTGGGTATGTAATATTTTTGGAATTTAGATGATGAACCCTTGCCTTTAAGATTATGAATCGTGCTTTGATCTGTCTGTAATAGTGATATTTCAATCTGTCTAGGTTTTTTAGTAAGACAAGCAATCTGTAGTATATTCATAATAATCATAAGTTGCCTTATTGGGCTGTTGTGCTATCCTCCTGCTCCTACATACTAATCTTTTTGGTTTGGTAACAATAAATCTCCCTTGTATTGTCCTGCTGATTTTTTTAAATTATCATTTCCAGCTCATAAAGAAGATGACACTAATAAAGGAGTTGATGAAAGCTTTGCATTTTACTTGCACCCTTTCATTTTGGAGAATGTTTTTTTTCTGGACATTCCCCCTTATAATTTCGTATATAAAGCTGCGCACTCAAAGCATTTTCACCCAGAAGAAGTCTAAGTACCCCCGTTGTGCTGTTTCACCATTGCCTCCAATCACATCATCATCAACACCATGCAAGAAATTTGACAGACGTCTACCAATTTGCATCGTCACTGGTGTAAGCATTTATTTGATTTTTTCTTGTAATTACAATTAATATACTTAGTTTGGTTATAAACAATGGATGGAGAAATACGAGAATACATCAAAACGTACTATTATAGTCTACACTCCAAACTGGGCAGAGATCAACCTGAGTGTTCTTCTGTTATGTTACACCCATTGGATGTGGCTATATTGACCCATTTGCTTGTTATGGGTTGATTTGGGCAGTATTCTGTATCAAACAAGTCTAATAAAAACTTTTGTTCAAAGAAGGGCAAGTGAAATGGTTTTGAAAATCACCCAAAGTCTGTTCTTTTAAAGCATGTAACCTCCTAAATTCCTTATTGGAAGGTTTGCATTATTATTGCGCAAATATTTGCTTCTGTAATCATAGTTCACACATTACTTTTTAGGGGCAATTGCATATATCCCCCTCTAAACTTGTAATAATTCCCTCAAATTATGCTTAAAGAGCATAGTAATTATGCGTCGAAACTTGTGTTTTGGGGAAATATGTAATTTTAGGGGTGGAGAGAGGGATATATGTAATTCTCCCTACTTTTTATTGCTATACTTTTCAAAATGGGCAATAAATTGCTTGCTGGCTAATCCAACACGAACCTACTTTGACCTGCTACCCATAATACTTCACTCACCCATGCTTAAATGTTTTAATGTGTATGAGTCACTAATTGCAGGCAACATCTGGCTTGGGTGCTGCAGCCGCTCTGGCTCTTTCAAAGGAAGGCTCCTATGTTGTTCTTGGTGTGTTATCTTTCTCATAATATATAACCAACTGCTTCGTATTCAGCTTAACTCAAAGTAAGGATAACTGATGGGATCTGTTTGCAACAACCAAAACTATTGCAAAAGTTCTAAAGTTTTGAGACAAAATTTCAAAATATTAGAACTATTTGATATCAGTATGTGGATTTAGTGGTCATGACTTACCTTTCTTAGAAATAAAGAAATAAATATGTTAGCAACCAAGTCTCACTCCCTACTTAATTCATTGACAACCAGCAGAGATGTATAACTATAACTGATGTTTCATTACATACCTGCAGCTGGACGATCTTCCCATAAGTTATCAAAGGTATATTGTATGGAGCTTATTATGTCTCGTTTTTCTTAAATATGTTAGTTTCTTTAACTTCTTTTTAACAGGTTATGTCCGACATCAGAAGGCAGAACAAAGATGCACATCTAGAAGGTTTCGAACTTGACTTAGCGTCTTTCTCATCAATATTGAGGTTCAAAAAATCTCTTGAAAAGTGGCTTTTGGACTCAGATATGCATCCTTCAGTACAGCTCCTTATTAATAATGCTGGGATACTGGCAACAATGAGTGGACTCACTTCTGAAAGTCATGAGAGGTAAATGATCTTATCTCTTTTTAACACTTAAAGAGTTTGTTCACTTGCTTTTTTGGGTAACAACTCCTTATAAATATACGCTGAAAGCCTGAAAGGTTTTTAAATTTTATCATTGTAAGATTTGTGTTCATATAATCTATTCTTACCAATAGGATGATGGGAACTAATTACATTGGGGCATTCTCTCTTACAGAAGTTTTACTCCCACTTCTAAAGAACAGTCCAGTACCTTCACGTATTGTTAATGTCACATCCTTTACACATAGGAATGGTGAGTTTATTCAAATATTTTGAAGCCTGTTTTGTTATTAAAGTTTTGAGATGGTATACATGTTTTCTAAAATATGCATATAACTTTCTTATCATTTTAATGATCTCCAGTTTCTAGCTTTCAGCCAGATAAGGAAACTGTTTCTGGAAAGAGATTTTCAGAATTAAAGAACTACCCTTGTGCAGAGATCTATGAGTACTCCAAATGTAAGGAAATTTTAACATCTTAAAGTCGGTTTAATAACCACTAATTACTCATTTACATCTTTACCGTTTGTTTTCCTTTAGTATGCTTATTACTCTTCTCATATGAGCTCCATAGACAACTTCACCTCACAGAAGGATCTCAAACAATCTCAGTAATGTATGTACTTCGTTTTCCTTCTTTTTTCGTTTATATCGGCATACGCCTAATGTATTCAATTTAGTTTGCAAACTTTGTCTAATTTATAAACTTTTGTTGCATTTATGTCTGGAAAAATGAAGGGCCGTGGACCCGGGAGCAGTGGAAACCGAGATCATGCGAGAAGTACCATGGTTTATTTCACAGGCTGCTTTTATTTCCCTAAGGTGTTTGGGCCTTCTGCAGTCACCCAAGGCTGGTGTCTCTTCGATGCTTGATGCCGCCCTTGCCCCGCCAGTAAGTCCTTTGGTCTATTTTCTCTTCTTAGGTCGTTTTTGTATTATTCTTAAACAATCAAATTGGTTACACACCATCATAGGTGCACATAAACACCATATCCTGAACTTCATTATTTACAACCACATTCACTCAAAACACACGTTCACACATCCCCTAAGATCGTGTTTGCTTCTCATTGGTTCATGTTAGAGACAACCAAGAGGCAAAACACACATAAACGCGCGCACACCACATAAGAAGTTGATGATTAATGGGAATTTTATCGAGTGCAGGAAACATCAGGGTTATACTTTTTTGGCGGGAACAGTAGGACTGTTGATTCTTCTTCACTGTCTTACAATGTCAATCTTTCAAGAGAACTTTGGGCTACATCTTGTGATATATTCCAAGATTCTCTGCAGATTTACAACAGAGTTTCTGTTTGTAGTGAGAAGGTTGATTGATACACAAGAACAGGTGATTCCTTCTGTATTTAGAAAATAAAACTTGTTATTATCATGTGTTTCTATGGTTGCTTTACCTGCATGTAATCGTTAACGGTATCTGTTCATAACCCCTGAAGTTATTTGAGTCGTTCCAACCAAATTTCTAGGTTCGGCCAGTTTGAGATTTAATGGTTTGAGGGTTTAGCAGTCCAACTAACGGTTTCAAATAAATGGATACTTAGTTATACTCATTTGGGTGCAAATATGTGTAACTCAATTTTTTTCTTATTTTTTACAACTAATTCACACGCTAAATCTATATATTTTTCTATCATGAGACTTAAATCTTTAATTACTTGAAGATAAACACATTTTCTACACACTTTAGTATTGAAGCTTTTTTGAGACGTGTAATTCAAGTCAACAAGAAATTTGAAAATAGTCCTATGGTTATTTCAAACATACTGGTATGACATGTTTTTGTTACTTATATTTATGTTTTAATATAATTTTTTTATTTTTAAACCTGTTTTTTAAACGTTCATAATCACATCAATCATATACCATTGCGATAAAGAAAACACATGTAGGTGCAGTTTGTTTTTTCAAATGTAAAATGTTTGTAGTTTGTGCATCATATTTGTAAACATCTGTAAATGAAGAGGTGAATCAATACTGCAGTCTACAAGAAGAATATTGTTTGGTTGTTAACTTCTGCAGACTGTTAAAATAAGATGAAATTTAAATAAACCGATTTTTTAAATTTAAAATAGTTCATGAACATTATCTTTAGCGTTCTATAATCAACAATCGTTTAACCAAAAAACACCTTAATTAAAACAAATTTAACCACTAAACAAAGTCAATCATTCATCATCCTCAAACAACAAATGCATCATGATTATATTCAAAATTTCCAACTACCGCAGATCACTGTTGATCCGGTTTAAATAGAATCAAACATAGATTAACCTCCTGATACATGAAATTTGCAGCAGCAACAACAACGTGATGAAGATCCTCCCTCAACGGATTCGGTTCTCCGCCAATTGAGAACTTCGTCCGCCTTCGCCACATGCTCCTCCGACGCCATTACAAATCAATTAGAGAACACGATGCACATGATTCGTATTCGTTTGTATGTATAACCAACAACAATTCAATTAGTTCAGTGATGAAGATAATCGATCAATGGGGTGTGCGACGGTGTGCGTGAGGTTTAGGGTTCGTGAGGGTGGGTTGCCAAGGGTTATGGTTCGCGGGTTTGGGGTGTGAGGTTGTGGCCGGCGTGAAGATGGCGATGGTGGGGGTTTGAGAGGCGGCTGGAAATTAGAATGGTTTGACAAAGGGTTGAGAAGATAATGAGTTTTAAAAGTAGTTTGAGAAGAAGTTTGAAGTTATATTTTTATGTCTGTATCAAGAAGACACGTACAAAGGTTTTATTTATGAAATCAACTTGAAAAAACAAATAATGTGTAAATGCTCACGTCTGCGCGTGATCTGCGTGATGCAAACAGAAGAGATTTTGTAGATTTTTTTTTAAAACAAACACCATATTAAAAAACTCTCCGAGCTCAACATCAATGGAGTATGTATACCTTTTGGTTGTTTGAAAAACACTAGTTATAGGCTATATGTGTTAACTTTTTCTAAGCCTTTAAATTTGGTTTATAGCCATTGATAACAAAGTCAATTATTAAAGTGGATGATGACAAAGTAAACAACTACTTCACATACGTATATAGGGTCCTGATAAAGAGACACCCACTTAGATAAATTGACACCCGCTTATACGTAGCGTATGGTACTATACGTGGCGTATAGGGTTTAAAACACTGAAAACGAGGAAATTTCAAGGGGGCTGCCAGATTGCTATACGTCATATATAGCCCTATACGACACATACAAAGCTATATGACGCGCATAACGAATTTCTAAACTAACTACGAGGAAAAATTCAAGGGGCTGTCAGATTGCTATACGACACATATAGCCCAATATGATACATATAGCCCCATATGATACATATAACCCCATACGACATATATAGCCCCATACGATACATATAGCCCTATACGACTCACCCTTATATGACGCGTGTGAGGCTATACGACACGTATAAAAATTTAAGGTGTTGATTTATAATTATGGGATGTTTAAATAACCAAACCCTATATATATCCACACCGAACATAACCCTCCCAACATATATCCAACGTGATGATAAAGATCTTCTTGTGAGAATTAGAAGATTTCTATCTTCTTCTTAATTAATGCAAGTAAATAAGATGAACGGTAATAAAATGGTATTTAAAAACTAGAATAAAAATAACTTAAAAAAATATGATTTTAATTAAATTAATTAACAGCCTATCTCCTACACATTTGGTCTTTGTTCATACAAGTTACCTCTCGTGAGGCCACGAGATGACATTATGTTTATTTTGATTTTGGACTTATTATTTATGAATGAGATTAAAAATGTGTAAAATGTCACTCTCATGTTTAGGTGCCTATTTTTTTATTAGAAAAACTAAAAATGTTATTATTGTTCACCGCTAGTAGTATAACTTAATTTGAATATTGTCATTTGGATTGTAGCTCAGTGGTAAGGACATGATCAGCTCAAATTTTTAGTAGCCTTAATTTTTGAATTTATTTGAATTTTGAGGCGATTCTTTAAAATAATTTTGAAACTTTATTTGAATTTCAAGTACAAAGCACAAATTTAAAATGCACACAATAATATACAAATATATTTTTTTTTTTCAAATTGAGGCCCCAAAAAATTGGACGCTTAAATAGATTGCTTTCATTTCACCCACTCTTGAGCCGTCACAGATAGAAAACAAAATCTTTTTTAAATTAAACTCAGGTTCAAACCTGATAATTATAAGTAGTTTATGATGTAGCCTATAAGTAATAACAAGTGCCACATTGGTTTATAAATATGTAAACAAATTTATAATACATAAATTTTGAAGAAAAAAAAGGAAGTATATGTTTCTATATTTATAAAAACCCAATCTCTTAAGTGAAAAGTCTAAGATTATATGTTATACTCTTGTAGTGGAGTGGATGTGGCTAAGATGACAACCACTCACGGCATGGCAAACCGCCCCCTAGGTGTGAGATTGGGCGTTGTCCCTGGTGCATGAGTTATACTACATGTAACCACGCGCGTTGTGCTGATTGAGTTTCATCAAGGTCTAGACCATGTACTCGAAGAGTATTACACATGCCTTAAGCATGCATAAAAAAATAAATCAAATACATATTTATCAGACTTATTCTTTGTTCATTAATATACCTTAGTCTATGTATATATATTTAGTTTTTTCAAAGTAAAACAAAAATAAAAAATAAAAGCTCACCCGAGGGGGGTGGGGGTTGAAGAAGAAAATACAACAAAAGTATGGTCATTTTCACTTTATGGTATATCCCTCATCCCCATGACCACCTCTCTGATCTATGTTTAATGCCAACCATTCTTTCTGCCACAAAATTAAATTTTGGTACCACACTACCCCTTCCTTTAATACTTATGGGTTCTAAGATGATAGCTAGCATTTCAATGAATCAAAACCATAAAAAAGAAAACAAATAAGGATCTCACAAATCTATTTTTTCATACTCTTAAACTATATCAATTCATAATCTATCATATTAATTAGGAGTTAAGTCATGAACTTTTTCAAAGTACTTTTAACTCTTATTACTTACCTTGTTAAGCCACTTGATATAAGTTAAGATATGGGTCTGATAAACATCATCCCAATATAAATCAACACCTTTCAAATTTTTTTATGGGTTGTATAGCCCTATACACGTCTTATAGGAGGTCGTATAGTTCTATATAGGACGATAACACCTCTGACAACCTCCTAAATTTTTTTCCGTCTTCAGTGTTCAATTTTGCTATATGTGTTGTATAAGCGTATGTGAGTATTTGGGCGTATATGAGTTGTGTAGGGCTATATGGTGAGTATAGTCCCTCTTATAGCTCCCTGATTTTTTTTCTCGTATTCAGTGTCAAATTTTACTATGCGTGTCGTATAGGCGTATAGGAGAGTAGAGGGGGTCGTATAAGGTTATATGAGATGTATTATAGCACTCTGACGACCCACTAAAATTTTCTTATTTACTATGTCGTCGACCCTATACGCCTCGTATAGCCTTATACGCCTACGAGGCGTATAAGGGAACTTCGATTTGTAAGCTAGGCTGATTGATATGCATAGTGAATTAATAAAGGACATTTAATCAAGTGAATGGGCCCTTGGAACCCACAGACTGTTAAAGCAAAAGGCTGCAGAAAACTTAACACATGAAAATGAAATTGTACAAAATACAAATAGGTCAAAACATAGGGGGGACACATGAGTTGTGGTCAGTCAGAGAGGAGTCAATCATCAAGCAATGGATTACAAAATCATTGACTGTTTTTCCATCCTCCATCGATTTACTCACACACACTCTCTGGTGTATTTCCACACACAAACCAAGAAATCATGCTCTGCAGACTATGACATGACCAGAATGCAAACTGTATGTGCACATGACCATACATCAATTCCATATGCATTGCATGCCATGCATGTGTCCATGTTTGTGTATATATATGTTTATTATGTAAAAAAACTTTCAAGAGACAAGTTTCTTGGCCAGACAAATTACAACAAACATCTACTTGTTTTATTCCTAATATGGGGATGGCATTTTTGGGCTTCTTACAATTACAAGATAATTTCATTCTAATGAACCTTTTTTCCCCTAAAAGATTAATTATAATTGTGCTCGATTAGGAGAATAATTTCTAACAATTTGGATGAACCGTATGCCTCTCTGCATTAAGAGAGACACAATAAGAAATATAGTAAAAGAAAGAGTTTTTTATTAATTCTAATAATTTGAACAAACCTATAATTAGATGGTTTTAATAATTCTTAGTATGTCTCTCTACATAAAAAGAGAAACACTAAGAAATATTAATAGGGGAACACGTTTTTTAACTAGTAATATGTTAAGAACTATAAGAGACATATTATACAGTTATATATAATACACAAAAGATAATCAAAATAGTGTGAGAGAAAGTAAGACCGTAATCATATATGTTTCACAAGCCATTTGGTGTTTTCTTTTAACACGTCACGTAATTGTCTAATATATCATATTTAAAAGTAGCAAGTACAAATGTATCATGTGGTTCTTACAGTTCTTAATTTTTGTTGCTTTTGAAATGAATCTCTCTCTCTCTATATATATGTGTGTGTATATATATAATATATATATGTAGCAAGGGTTTCTAGCCTAGCAGTACTAATGTGTTTTAATGATGACACTCCTAAGTGGTTGAGGGTTTAAATTATATTGTGAGCCAATATGTAAATTTAGGACTAGCTAGGTTTAGTGGTTTATGAGTTTGCGGTACAGACACATAGAATATGTGAACATATAAAATATGTTTGTAATGTGTTGTGTGTGAGCATGAGTACATATGTAAAAAAAATTTGGGATTGACCAAATAAATTCAAAACCTGATCGATTTAATTGTTTTACTTACGTATGTGGTATGCGCCACAACTAAATGGATTAGAGTTTCAAATCTTGTGGGGCGAAGATCATTGATGTATCTATTCTACAAAAATCTAGGAATCATTTAAAAAATGAACACTTTATTTATAAAACAGATTTTCAAATAATTGAGATTAGTTCGTAAAATATGTCGCACAAGGTTAATACGTTTTACTTAGACCGTGTAATGGTTGTTTAGTTAAAATATCACCTACATGTAATATAGTTAAAATTTGTTTAACTAAAGCTCTTTTTAAATCAAGTGTAGTGGTTAACTAATGTTTGAAGCACCTATTAATGTCATAATTTAGGAAATATTGTGTTTGACGTCTGTTACGGGGGCTTGAAGCCCCATGAATTTGTAGTTCTTTTTAATTAGTTTGTAATGGTGTTTAGAAGTTCACTTGTGTCCATATCATCATGTTTGAAGCCTTCAAAATACCCATTGCGTATAGTCTTAGAAAAGACATGTTTAATAAAGCTTGAGGAGTAGGCAGAGGTTTAATGCAAATTAAATGTAAGATGACGTGTACATAACAAAACCAATATATAAAACATGATTATTAATTAAAAGATATATATTTGGCTAATATAGTTTGTTGAAGATTCTAGCTAGTAGCTCTTGGTTTAGGATTATGGAGATTATGGAGGAAAATACAAGTATTTAAAGGGTTTTAATTAAAAAACAAAACTTATTGGTCAAATTCAACAACGATTATTGAAGTTAAACTATTTATTCGATCCATTTTACCGACAAAGAATATAAATTGATTATTTGTTTAAACAGGGAGATAAAATACATGTTAAAGAAATGTTTTTATGTACGTTTATTTATTTGAGGGTATGTTGTTTATTATTTTATGTGATTTTTGATACGTCTTGTATGCTTCAAATATCGTGAATTAACTTTATTATAAATGGTCCCGTTTTTATCGCAAACGTCAATCTTTGGTAGTGTCTTTGCATCATGTATGCATGCGTGCGTATATATGTATGTATGCATGAAAAGAGATATAAAAAAATTGCTTCCCCCGTGAATATAGGCTTAAAATGCGTTGATGCAAAACAGAATATTATACTTAATATTATTTGGCTAGCTAAATGCTTATTGTTTTGTTATGGTATCTTTTTGTCTCATGTTACAATAAAATATGGGGTCCATACTGGACATGTCACTCTCTCGCAAACACAATAAATTTATTTAAATATAGATGATTTAAAATTTAAATCCTGCAATTAACATTAACAAATTAGATCAATTTAAAAGTATATTATAAGCCCTTAAAAATAAAAATGAAATAAATCTTCCTTTCTTTGTAGAAAATGTAATATTGATTCCTTACAAATTATAAATAAATCAAGAATAAATTTAACATGACCTAATATTTTTATGAATAGCTATCATCGAAGCAAGATCCAACTTTTTGGTTTGGGAAGATTTTTTGACCAAGAAATAAAATTGATATAATTAGAGATTATTTTAACGTGTAATTTGTGTCCTTATGTGTTGAATTCAAAAATTGATTTCACTTTTACTTTAAATGAATTTATATATAGTTTTTGGTGGTACTTTTGTCGCTTAATATTGCTTTATTTGAACAAAAATAATTTCTACCTAAAGATATTCAATAACTATGTTCAAATTATGGAAAAAACTTTAAATACATTTATATGTTTATATTTTTTTTTATTTTATTTCAATACACTGTCATTTTTTGAATGATATTTAAACAAAGAGTAAATTACAAATTTTGTCCTTTAAGTATGCTCAAAATTACGGATCTTATCCTTAAATTTTAATAATTACATTGAGTATCCTTTATTTAAAAATTTGTAACGTTTTTTTTATCCTTTTTACTAATAGCAGTTAAATTTTTTGTTAAGTTTTTGTAAATACTCATTTTACCCCTAACCCTCAAAAGGACAAAATGTGTAATTTTTATGAATCTTTTATTTTCTTTCTTTGTGTGCTTATTTTATTAACTTTACTTTTTATTAGTTTTATATTTTTAACCACTTTTTATTTTAAATACTTATCTTAAATATTATTAACTAGAATTTTTAATCATCTAAATATGAGTTATGAATAGTTTTATTATATTAAAATATATAATAAATTATTATTTTTTTAAAACATTCATCAGATGGCTAATATCTATTTATAATAAAACTATATTTTAGAAATAATCCATTGTCAATAATAATTACATAAAAATGTATAGGAAAAATAAAAAGATTATGTATTAAATTTTTCTATAAAAGAAGCAAATAGTCCGGGAAAGAAATTCAAGCCTTAAGTAAAAAATTAAAAAAATATATTGTGTGAAGTTAAAATACTATTAGCCCAGTCAGTTTAAAAAAATAAAAATAGTGTGGCACATGGGTCAGTGGGTTGTTCTACACGTCGGGTCTTGGCTTTGGTTTGACTTTTAAAATATCTCTCTCTCTCTCTCTCTCTCTTTATAAAATAATAACCAAAACATCTAAAGTTTACCATAATGATAAGTCTAAACAAAGACTTTGAAGTTTTAATTAAATAAAAACACGAATATTATTTAATTAAACGCACTATTATTTTCGATTTTCTTTAACGGTTACTAATGGGTTTTAATTATTGTAAATCAAACATAAACCACCAAAATTAAAACGGAAGCGAACTTCACAATAAAAATAATTAAAGACTTTAAATATTAAGCAAAGCCTAACTATATATAAGACCTAACATAGAATAATTATAACTAAAGAAAATAAAAGTCATGACCCAATTTCATACGATATACAATAGGTTTCTAATATAATACCTAAAACAAATTATTTGATTAGTTAAAATTTTATACCAAAAGGGTTAAAAAGCAACGTTGTAACAAACCGATTACTAGTTTAATTTTTATCTAATGTGAATAACTAAAGTAAATAAATGAAAACATTAGATAATTTAATAATCTATAAATAAAATTTGAATTTAATAAAATATTTAAATTAATTAATTAATAATAATTAAGATAAGTTTATAAAACAAAAATGTTTAATAAGAGACAAAGAAAGAAAAGTTAAGTAAAGCAAATAATTACATAAAGAAACAAAATAATATATTAGTGAAAAACTATTAGATGCTAATTAAAATTTTCATTTATCGGTTGTTATTTAAACCCATGTATGTTTTAGTTTATGTTTTAATCAATTATGTTTTATGAATTACTGTAAATTAGAATTTTGACTTATGTAATTTTTATTTTTACAAAAACTATTACGTGTTCTATACATTTTATTTGTTCTAGCAGAAAAGTAGTTAACTAAATTTAACAAATAATAAAACTGTAATATATTAAAATCAATAAATGGAATTAACTTTTTTACGGTTAAAATAAATGTTTTGATTATTTTTAAGATAAGTTGTAAAATAGAAGTGGCGAGAAAAAAAGAAAAAAAGAAAAAAAGAAAAAAAGAAAAGTAAATAAATAAAAGAAAGAAAGAAAATATATGATTAGTATAAGTTACATATTTTGTTTTTTAAAAGAGAATGACAAAAATGTTATTTACCATAAACTTAACAGAAATATTTAACTTTAGTTAGTGAAAATGACGAAAAATATGACAAATTTTCAAATAAAGGACATCCAATGTAATTATCAATGTTTTAAGATAAGATTCGTAATTTTAGTAATACTTAATGGACAATATTTGTAAATTACTCTATTTTTTACCATGTAGAACAACAACCTTTAAAATAAGATGAAAGAAGTTTAGTTACAAAACCAAGCATTTTTACAGGTTTTGTACATGAATCTTTGCACAGAAAAATGATGACTCCTGATCGATCTGTGATCTGAATCTTCAAGTGGGATAGCTCAAACTAGTTTCTTCATGCGTTCGTTCTTAAATTTGCTATAATCGGCAAGCAAGCTACTGTTCACTTTCTCCTTCATGTTCTCAACCAGCCGCCTCAATACCTATCATATAAGTATTAGTAATGCATATCAGATTATCAGAGGCGATCATTTTGAACCATTTGATTTAAAAAGGTTGATTTTGTCGTATATTATCTTATACGGAGAAACTATAAATATTTAAACAGGTCAAATACAACTAAAATGTCTACCTATGGATCACAATTCAAGACACAATCCAAAACAAGACATATACATAGCACGAAAAGAATAAAATTTTTGGGTCATTATATCCAACCCGTATAATACGTAGGTAATGTTTGTGTAGATCTGCTTAATCGATCTAATCAAACATGTCTTGTTGAAGTTGGCCACCATTGTTCAAAAATAAAAATCTAAAGCTTTACAACTCATCAACATGTCAAACTGTTTGACTCTGTTCAAGTTACATGATTTTAAGCATGTTCGAGTTAAGGTTGGAGTCTTTAACACGGATAAATATTTGGGTGTCGTGTTTAGATTTAGTGATTCAGTTTGTCAACCTAATACAGTTAACGTCCCTTAATACAGTTGACGTCCCTATTTAACAGTATTCAACAAAAACAGAAGAAAAAGAAATTTTGGCTTTTAACAGTATTTGCAAGCAATTTTATAAATATTAGGACTGAATCATGCAAAAGTGAAGTTAAAGGTCTTACCGACTCTGCAACATCTCGACGAACATCCTCTGGGATTAATGCAAGTACAGGAGGTAAGTCGAACGTAATGCTCATCGAGAGCAGACCTTTAAGGCGACTACGGTTTCCTTGTCTATAAGGGTACAAAGCGCCTTTGACACCGAGGGAGAATTCAGACGGTTTGACAATGTCTTCCAACCCAAGAAGCTCCCATCTTACCTGCACAATAATAACTTATAGAAAGACAGAATTGA
>BJCM01000044.1:0-28629 GCA_018326385.1 Flaveria bidentis | reverse complement strand
AAAGACTCGAGAAAGAAAATGTTAAGATGAATAACGAATGAAAGATAAGCTAAACTATACCTTGATGTATGTATGATGTTTGCTCATGTAATGAGGCATAAAGGAAAGGATTTTAATGAAAGGAGTATGTTCTTATATATAAACTAGTCAAGGTATTTTAATGCTTTTAAAACTAGAACTCACTCAACGACGCTGACTTTTATACATTTTCAGTTGGCAGGTAAATTGTTGCTGAGGATGGCACGTGGGGAGAACTACTCGGCAGGGCAAGACTGACATCCAATTTTAAAAAGAACTCTCTGATGTTTTGTAATGCAGTAAATTAATCTTTGTAAACTGTCTTAGACCAATCTGTATTGTCTAACAACAATTGTTTTTAATGACATGCATGGTTTTTGTTAAAGTTAAATTCCGCTGCTTAAATTTGTACCTTGCATGTTTTATATAATTTCCATGGTAAATGGCCAATTGTAAGGTCTCCGGGAATCGGGGCGTTACATAGCAATAGTTAATGATTGTAAACAAAATATGTATCTCATATAAGACTTACAATAACACAAATAACAATGACAAAAATGTAAAGATGAATTGCATGTGCATTTACAAGTATCAAGATGTTTACAAGTGTAAGTTTACAAGGTTAACATGTATCACCTCAAAAGGTGTGAAATAAAGTGCATGGAAAACTCACAAGATGTAGAAGGTACATTAGATATTATAAGAGATAAAGATGGTTCCAAAGATTTCTTCATGACTCAACCTAAGATTAGATGTCTTAGGTTTAGAATAAAAATAAGGTTAACGACTAAAGATGAATTAGGATTTCAATTGGAATTTGGGGTTTTGATATTTAGGTTTAAATAAAATAATATGACCAATTATCTTTTGATTACATAAATATGGAATAAGTTGATTAATAATTATGGTTTGAAACGATAATAAATCATTAGTTAAATTGAATAATAAGTATCACTTCAATATTAATAATAATTGCTTAAGTAATTGTTGAGTATAAAATAAATAGTTAATCTAAGAAATCATTTAAACTTAATAAAAATAATCAATTAGATAATTAATTATTAAAATGACTTGCTAAATGATTTAAAAGTATTTAAGTTTGATTTATAATGTTTTTATATTTTTGAGTAATACTTATAAAGATTTCATAATATTTAAACCTTTGACAAATAAAGAAATAGTAAATTACATGCTTTAGAATTTTTGAAACTAAGTAAATATTTTAAAAAGAATAATTTTTATAAAATTTCAAACTTGTAAATAAACTACCTACTCTTACAATATTTGACATCTTAAAATAGAGTAAATATCAAATTATACTTTCTGAATAATTCAAAAAATAATAATTAAATTTTAAATTGGTATTAATTAATAAGATAATTTTACATTAATCTAATAACATTTAAATGATTTCCATAATTAAACAAAATTAGTTGAAATGGGTTTAAAAAAAATAGATTGCAGGTGCCTGGGTTCGAACCCGGGTACCTTTTGCACAGTATTCATACATTAACCAGCGGGCCACAAGCCTAGAATTGTCTGTGATCTTAATTTAATACTTTAAACCTGTGATAATGAAATCCCCAAAATTTCCATATGAACCCTAATTTGATTTTGATCCAGTTGATCATCCAAACGATGTTGTTAACGAAATCACACATGGGGATTTTGTTTTCTATAGTAAATCGAGTGTAGGTGTGGTTTTAATTACCTGAATAGATTCCGAAACGATTAGAACAAGAACAAGAAAGCCGCAACTACGTTGAAGTCGATTTGATATACAAATGTTGTTGTTAATCAAATTAACTTTGCAGATAGCTTTTAGGGTCGATTTTAAGCAAAAGCCCTCTTCTAATTGTGTTTAATATTGCTTCGATCTTAGGTATCGATTAGTTGCAGGTCGAAGATGAAGCTGATGATCCGATTTGTTGTTTGTGTGTTTGGTGAATGAAATTGGTGGTTCAGGTAGCTTCTCAAGATCAAAAGGAAGGTTTCCCTTCAATTTTATGGTTTTGATTTTGTCAATTATGTTCAAACGGATCAAAGATTTGAATCGAGTATTTCGGTTTCGTTTCAAACGAATTAACCATCCCTTAATACGCATTAACGTGACACATTAGTTCGAAACTTAAGTGTGAGGGTTAAGAAACGGTTTGATTGCATTTAAATCAAGCGTTTTGGATGTGCGGTGCTCATCGGAGTTGGTGGCTGGAGTTTGGCCAGTGGCAGGAGGAAGAGGCGACGGTGGGTTTGGGTGGTTTGGGTTGTTAGAAGAAATTACACATTTGGTCCCTATAATTTCAATAGTTTATTATTATATGTTAAAACTTCTATATTAAGTTTTAGAAAATACAATTTAGACCCTGAACTTATGTGACTAATCAAATTAATTATTTATAAGACTTTATAACTTTATAAAGTTTGTAAATTTCATAATTTATTTATTTATTTCTAGTAATTAAAATTTATAGTTACTACTAACTTTATAACTCCAAATTATTTAAAACTCATAAATAATATATAAAATCTCATAAATTTATAAATTAATTATATGGTAAAATAAAAATTAATAAATTGAATTAAATCACAAATTAATACATTCATGGTCTTTTTTTAAATTTCCAAAATGAATGTTGTTGTTTGATTAAGTGCTTGATATATATAACCAACGAAACGAGTTCGGGTCCATATTTTCCAAAATAGCAGATGTTACACACATGGTTTAAATGGATTTAATTGGGTTTATATGGTCCATAATGTATGTTTTGGCTCGCCGGAGCTCGTCGAGCCAGGGGCGGTTTGGTTTGTTTGAAAGTTTACAAATTTACAGGTTTGGCCCTTTTAGTTTTAATATTTATTATTTTATGTAAAAGATATTTAAATTAGGTTCTGAAAATTACATTTTCACCCTGAACTTAATAAACCTATTTTATAACATCTTTATAAACTTATAAATTTTAATAAGACTTTTCAATTTAGTTGTTTATTGTAGTTTAATAACTAAAACACATAAATCACAAATAAACTTTATACCTTTATAAAATTTATTTCATAAATCATCAATTTATTATAATTTTCTTAATTGAATAGAATAATTCACAATATTGGTTAAATCATATTTATTGCATTTGATTCATTAAAATGAATAAAATAACTTTAAATAATGAATTTTCCATCGTATAAAAGTTCAAAGTGGGTTTGGGATTTGGGTTTATAATTTGAAATTAGACGGATGCTACAGTTAAACATCAGAGTTACAAAGGAAAGTTGGTCATCTTTATGAAACGTACATTAGAAAAGCATGTTCTTCAAAGTCTTCGGAAGAAATATGTCTTCACTTCTTAGGCTTCAGAAGACTTTGTCTTTGAAGATTCGGAAGACTTCACTTTTGGTTTCGGAAGATGTTGGTCTTGACTTCGGAAGATGTGGGTCTTGGCTTCGGAAGATTTTACACTTAGAATAATTCTGATGCAGGGTGTAAAACTTCCGAAGAAACTTCTACTTTACACTAAATGCATGCATGCAGGAGAGACTTGGTCTGTTTTTGAGTGCATTAGCCTTTCATTAAGCCTTACAAACTCCCCTTAGGTTGATGCTACCAAAATAGAGAAGTTCTTCATATGTTGATGGTGCTCATTATAATAATGACCATTCTTTTCTTCATCAATTGGTTAGGATCACTCAGACTCTCATAATACCTTCTCATGTCAAAGAGATCATGTAGATGTAAGTTAAGCATGTCTTCTTAGAAGTAGACATCTTGACCACCCTAATCTCTTATGAAATACCTTATATCTAGATTTGCAGCAAAGGTCTAGGACTAAATACGATATGGGGAGATATGGGGAGCAGCCTCTTCTTACACATCCTCAGGATGTTCTGACTTATCCTGAAGTCTGAAAATGAATGTGTAAGGCCCCGTTGTAGGAACACTTATGATGGGATAATCATTGAACATCATAATAAAAAAACACATAAATTTTATTTAAACAATACAGCGGAATCATCTAACTAAAACCATTTCATTTATTAATAATCGTTTTGGCCAAATAATACAATATTATTAATCGTTATAAAATATTTTTTAATTGCATTACCACGCAAATACATCATTATAACATAAAATGAAGGCCCCCTTGATCACGTGAAGAGATTTTTAGGATTCCATCCAAAACATGCCAAGTAGCTTCAACCCGTGCCATACTCCGCAACCATTACCTGCCAACTGGATAATGCATAAAACTAGCGTTGTTGAGTGAGTTCTAGTTTTATAAATAAAATACTTTACTTTCTTTTTAAACATTTCTTTACTTTCATTCGTGATCATACATCATACGTACACATAGATAATATTTATTATCTTTCATCATCATTCATCCTTCATTACCGTACGTATCACACATTTTGTACTTTCATAATTATCTTTCACTTTCATTCGGACCATTGCCATGTGTTATACCCTAAACATTATGCACGAAGCATGTTATTGGGCCTGAGGTCTATAAATAGACCCCGAATATTATGCATGAAGCTGACTCCAGTACCTGGGGAAAGCGACAATGGTCCCATACATTTGGTTAATCACAAGGATTAGACCCATGTGTGTATCCTTCTAGGTTAGCTAATCCGCACAAAGTTGAGCTAACAACCTTCATTGGGTGTGAACCTCCTTCATTTTCTTGCAAGACTTTTCATTCATTCTTTACATTCCACTTTTCGTTATGGTTAACTTCCACTAATACTTTACGTTCATTAGCATAATCACACCACGTAAAGTCACGAAATAATACTTAATAAGGGACATACAGAAACAAATCATAAACATGCATAATATCACCAAACATCATCATATAACACCATAAAAATTCCCCAGAACATCCCTAATCATAGCATAAAAATCCCCTTTTCCAAAATTTTAGAATATTTTTATAAGTCTTTAGGCGCATAGAAACTACGCAGGCGCATGACTACTATGCGGACGCATGACCTATCAAGCGCATGGGAACACTTAGGTGCATGAGCAGGTTTTGGGCACATCGCCTAACACTTAGTCATCTGGGCAACATCCTAGGAGCATGGGCACTATGCAGATCCAAGATCCTTAGGCGCTTCGGAACACTTAGGCATTTCGGCAGTTGGGCGCATGGACTATTTTTCAAGCGCATGGGCAACTAATTTGTAACTAACATCATAATCATTCTCCAAATCATCATTTAACCATGTTCTAAGTCTAGTTCTAACATAACAAGCATAAGCCTAAATCATGAATATAACCAAAAATCATTCCCCAAATCATACGCCCTCCAAACAGGGCACACACATATAAACGGGTAAACACCCTTTTTAATTAAAACGTTAAAGCATGCAATTCCAACCCCAAAATAAGTCTAAAAATTTAGAAACGAGGATCTAGAACTCACCTCTTACAACTTTTAAGCAAGACTTCTTCAAACCTAGATGCTCGTGAGTTCAAACACCTAAAACACACACCCGCACACAAATCGGAACACACAAAAACACATAAGCACATACCCAAAAGCTGAAAATCAGCCAAGAACACTTCAAAACATCAAAAACTAACCTAAATTTTGCACTTCTCTTCTTCTTCTCTCTAAAACCCGAAAAACTTAGTTCTTTCTCTCTCTAGAAACCGATGAAAAGATGACAGAAAAGGTGGTGTGGGTGGCTATGCTTCTTTTGTACAAAATATTATGTAAGTTTTGTTCTTTGTACACTTTTAACCCCTCAACTTAGGTAATGTTGTCTCATCTATTCTTCAGTCTCTCACGTAGACTCAGATCCCTTTTTATGCTTCCACTGTACTCGCACCAAGGGAACCACTTTATTCCGTAATCTCTTCTCTTTCCTGTCGATGATGGCCGCTGGTTGTTCCACATAATTCTACCATTCGTTCACTTTAATATCCTCAAGTGGCACCACCATATTCTCGTCAGCTAAACACTCTCTCAAATGAGAACACATGGAATGTCGGATGGATTCCACTTAACTTATCGGGTAGCTCTAATCTATAGGTCACCTCTCCTACTCGAGCAATGATTCGGAAATGCCCTATGTACCTTGGGCTCAACTTACCCAACTTTCTAAACCGAATGATACCCTTCCAAGGTGAAACCTTCAACATAACATTATTCCCCACCTTGAATTCAACCGGTCTTTGTCTCTTATCAGCATACGACTTTTGCCTATATTTAGCTGCCTTCATAAAAGCCTTGATCTTCTCTAGTTTTTTAGTCATAGCCTTAATCACTTCAATGCTCCCTAAATCTTTCTTACCAATGCCACCCCAACATACGGGCATCCTACACCTCCTACCGTATAGCATCTCATAGGGTGGCATGCCAATGCTGGCATGATAACGGTTATTGTATTAGAATTTAGCTAACGGTAAATGCTCATCCCAACTTCGTCCGAAGTCAATGACGCATGCCCAGAGCATATCCTCAAGCGTTTGAATAGTTCTCTCTAACTGTTCATCCATCTGTGGATGATAGGCCGTGCTAATGTGTAACCTCATCCCCATTGCATTGTGGAATTTTTTCCAAAACTTGGATGTAAATCTGGTGTCACGGTTAGATACAATAGACATCGGTACCGCATGATGATTTACAAATTTCTTAAGGACTAGATCCACTAACCTCTCAGATGAATACGTTTCATGGATCGGTAGAAAGTGAACACTCTTCGTCAGACAATCAACTATCACCCATATGGCATCATACCCCCTTACCGTACGTGGTAGCTTCGTAATAAAGTCCATGGTGATATGCTCTCATTTCCACTAAGGTATATCCATAGTTAGGATCTTCCCGTACGGCTTATGATGCTCCGCCTTCACTTGCAAGCAAGTAACACACTTACTCACGTACTCTGCTACATCACGCTTCATACCCGGCCACCAATATTCTTTCTTCATATCCTGATACATCTTTGTAGCACCGGGATGAAAGGGTATCGAGTCTTATGTGCTTCATCCATAATTCTCCCTCGAAGATCTCCGTAATGAGAAATCCACAACCGTCCGAAACGGGTTCTAACTCCGTGAGTGTTTTCACCCAACTCTTTGACTAGACCTCTGATTCTTTTGGAGTTAAGGAGATCTTCTTCAACGCTTTATCTTGAAATTCCTCGACCTGCTTCATCACGTTTGATGTCATAACCAATTGATAAGCTTTTACCTGGATTGGCTCGAGTCTCTCCTTTCGGCTAAGGACATACACCAATACGTTGGTCTTGCCCAGATGGTAATGGATCTCATAATAATAATCCTTGAAAAGTTCCAACCATCTTATCTACCTCATATTCAAATCTTTTTGCTCAAAGAAGTACTTCAAGATCTTGTGTTCGATGAAGATAATGCACTTCGTCCCATATAAATAGTGCCTCCTGATCTTCAATGCAAAGACCACAACTGCTAGCTCCAAATCATGGGTAGGGTAGTTAACCTCGTGAACCTTCAAATGTTGGGATGCGTAAGTTATACCCTTTCCTCACTACATCAACATGCAACCTAACCCTGAGTAAGGAGCATCTGAATAGACCACCAAATCCTTGCCTTCTTCGGGTAATGACAAGACAGGAGCTTGAGTCACCCTCATCTTTAACTCTTCAAAAGCATACTCTTGTTCTTGACCCATACAAATTTCACGTCCTTACAGGTAAGCTTGGTCAATAGAGAAACCATCTTTGAGAAGTCTTTGATGAATCTTCTATAATATCCCAAGAAACTACGAATCTCAGATGGCGTCTTTAGAGACTTCCATTGTATCACCGCCTCCACTTTAACCGGGTCGACCATGATCCCTTCAGAATTCACCACGTGACCTAAAAACTGAACTTTACACAACCAGAACGCGCTCTTGGAGAACTTGGCATACAACTTCTCCCTTCTAAGTGTCTCCAACACCTGTGGAATGTGTTCGGCTTGCTTCTCCTCGCTCCTTGAATAAATCAGGATATCATCAATAAATACAATCACTAATTTATCCAATATTGACCGACACACTCGATTCATTAAATCCATAAAAGCAACTGGCTGATCGAGTGATAATAATTCAAGGTTTAATTGATCTAATTATGTGATTTTACATCATCGTTAGTGTGGAACAAAGTTACTTTGAGTTGTTTTGATTTGTAGGGAATCAGAGCTAAAAATGTACATTTGAGAAGAAAAGAAGCCATAGAAGGAAGTACTAGGGGTGAATGTGTAAATAACAGAAACTATGCAAAAATGCCCATAAACCCTAAACCTGCGTATCATACGTCGGGTAGGGCGTATCATATGCGGGTCGGCGTACTGATAGGCGTAGGATTAGACGTATTTGTTGAAAATACAGGGGGTTGAGCGTATGATACACCGGAGGTTAGCGTATCATACGCCGGTGTTCTAACTAATCCTTATTTTTATGGGATTTCAAGATTTTAAAAGAAAAGCAACTCCAATTCAAAATCAACTTCAATGTTTAATTATAAAGTTTGAGTCTTTAGTTAATTGATTTGTGTTAGTTAAACGCTTTTCACATATTCCTTAAGGAGACGATCTTACGTACTCTTACACAATAAAGGCAGCTAAGACCGATAAGTTAAATTGTTTTGATCGAGTCTCGACAACTAGATCAAAATTGCGTTGTTGCTGGGGAATTAGTGCGCTTGGTGTTTAATCGTTTTTCTTAAAAAAATTTATAAAAAAACCCAAAAAGATTTTATTTTTCTGTTTTTTATTTTATTTTGTTTTCTACTTTAGTATCACGCGAGGTAGTTTTGTATTTTCTTGTTTGCAGGTACCTATTACGTTAATGCATACAAGATTTTCAGGAAGAACTTCCCCATTGTACTTTGATCTAGAAATCAAGAAGACTGCAAGGGAAAATCATGTGTTTAAAAAAACCTCCAATTCAAAGATTTCTCACATTCGGGGTCAAATAAGATCAGAAGAGGGTACATCATCAGCCACAACTCATAGGATTTTAGGCCAAATCTCTCGAACACCTAAAAGTAACAAGCAACATGAATGAATAATCTAGGAAATCAAGGAGAGCCACAACCCAACCAACCTATGGGAGATGTCTCGTTCCCTATCTTCCCTCCACCTGATGATCCTCAACCTCAACCACAACCTATCCAACCTCAGCCTTAGGGGCCGGTCCCAGTGAATCAAAGGTGCAACACTAACCCCATCTTATAAATTTCCAACCAGCACCCAATGTTTGGATCCATTATCCAGGTCTCCAGCATGACGAGGAGGGGACTCATCATAGCAATGAGGACCGATTTTCAGTCGAAGGTAGTCACCATACTAATCATGTAGAAGGTTGGATTGAAGATCAAATTAACATGGATGGACCAAACCAACATGACCTTAAGGATTATAGAAACCAACTAGGATATCAACACCATCATCAGGGTGGCTACGCTCAACCACCTATTCGCAACAACATTGGCGGTCAACCATTTAATGAAATACGTGCTAATCTGGGAGCATAACATCTTGCACCAGTACATGGTATGGATAGTCACTTCCATCCCGCCATTGCTATCAATTCATCTCCTATTGTTCTACCAACACAACGAGGGAGAGGTTTTGAGGTTAGATCTCAATGCTTAGGCATTATTCCTCATTTTCGTAGAATGATAATTGAAGAACCATACTTGCACATATTTGAATTCGAAGCATCTTGTAGCACTATTGGTGGTCAGGGTTTTTCACCGGAGGAAGTTAAGTTGGTATTATTTCAGTTTACACTTAAAAATAAAGCCAAACAATGGTTCTTATCTTTGCCCTCTGCAAGCATCTACACTTGGGTTCAAATGCAGCAACTATTTTTGGATGAATATTACCCATCTCAAAGAACAACTGATGCAAGGAGAGCAATTAGAGGTTTTACACAACAATCAGGGGAACAATTTCATGAAGCTTTTCATCGGTTCAAAGAAATGTTGAGAACTTGTCCACATCAAGGAATAGCTAAGTGGGAACTAATATCAACATTCTATGATGGGCTCTCAACAGAAGATGCAAGAGATGTAAACTCTACAAGTGCGGGTACATTCACGTTGAACCATGAAAGTGCGGGTACATTCACGTTGAACCATGAAGATGATGATTAGGATATTATTGAAAGGATGAGTGTTATATCCAAGAAGCATGCACAATCAAGTAGGAGGTCAAGAGTAGAAAATATGAAGATGGTAAATGATCAAGTTGTTATCGATAGAATTGCAATTCTGGATATAAGAAATTGCAAACCTTAAAGTCGGGAAGAGTAGTGTGGCACATATATCCAATGAGTATGATGTGTGCGAGATGTGTAATGGCATTAGTTACATATCGATGACTTGCTATTTTAATGTGGGGAAAAGTGAAGAAATACATCAAGTTCAAGGCTAAGGATAAAGGAAGACATATGACATGAACTCTAACACATCATCCTAGTCTTCGAAATCATCTTAATCTTATATATGGTAATTCTACTAACTAATTGAATCCTCCTTTTCAGGTACAAGCTTAAGGAAATAATCAGTATCAAGGCCGACAACAAAATTACAACCAGGGCGGCTATCAAAGGAATAATTACAATCAAAGGAATTACCAATAAAGAGGTTCTTATCAACAAAGGAATCAACAAGGATCTTCAAATCACAATGGTAATGATAATGTGATCTTAACAGCAATTCAAGATTTAGCAAAAGACATGAAAGAGTTCAAGCAATTCAAAGAAGTATAAGAGAAGACTAATGAAGTTATTGCTATGCAATTGGGACAACTAGCGAAACAGTTGTCTGGACGAGAAAAGGGGAAGCTTCCAAGTGACACAACAAAGAATCCTTAACATCATGCTTCGAGTTCAAAAAGTTCTCACGTTAGCCAGGTAAGCATCTTGAGAAGCGGTAAGGCTTATGACAGTAAAGTCATACCACCACCGCTATTTAAAAAGGGAGTGGTGGTCGACCTTAGTGAAAATGGGGAAAATGATAGTGATGTAGAACCTGAAACACCAAAAATAACCAAAAAGGTCACTTTTCAGGAATCAAATAGAGAAAAAGCAAAATCAGACACAACTGTGTCATAAGGAGTGAGGATGGGAAACAATCCTATTTCTTTCCCTGTTTCTTTAAGAAAACCCACCAAACCAATTCCTAAAAAATGAGGGCCTCAACAAGATGAGATTTGGGAAATTTTTAAACAATTTCAAATCAATCTTGTATTATTGGATGCAACTAAGAAAGTCCCGGCTTATGCCAAATATTTAAAGGATCTATGTACATAGAAAAGTCAACAAAAATTACAAAAACAACTTGATTTTACTGATAATGTTAATTCTGTGTTATCAGGTGTACTTCCACCAAAACTTCAAGATCGAAGAACACCTTTAATTTCTATTCAAGTTGGTGACTTTAAGATTAACAAGGCACTCCTTGATCTTGGGGCAAGTGTTAGTATTTTACCTGGAAGTTTATATGACCAGTATGAGTATGGACCATTGCAAAAAGCCGATACTACCATGGTGTTGGCTGATTTATCACTTAAACTTCCGTGTGGAATAGTAACTGATGTGATAGTAAAGGTGGAAGATTTTTATTATTATGTGGATTTTCTTGTGTTAGACTATGTGAGTCCTACAAATCATAAGCAATATAACACCCGGTTATTTTTAAACTTAAAGAAAGAAAGAAAGAATAAAGTGAAGGAAAAGAAAGAAAATATATTTTACCTAAGTTGAGGGGTAAAAAGTATCAAAAAGGACAAAAGGTTGGAAAAGTGGGTGCAAAGTGGGCATGGCTGCCCACTCTCTTCTTACAACCCCAAATCATCAGATTTTTAGAAAGAGAAAGTGCGTATTCGGATTTTGGAGAACAAGAGCTGAAAAGTCGAATTCAAGGTAAGAAATTCATGGTTTTTAAGTAATCTTAATGGCTTTGCCTTGGTTGTATGCTTATGTATGTTGTGTGTGTGTTCGGGTGTGTGTTTTTAGTGGGTTTTTAGGAGGTTGAATTCAATTGCAAATGAGTTTGGGAGAAGCCATACTCAAGATCTGCAAAGATGAGTTCTAGAACCTCTCTTTTACATGTTTTTAACTGATTTTGGGGTTGGAGATGCATGATTGAACTTTTTATAAAACTTAGGTTTCATACCCGTATGTTGAATGTGTGTATGTTGTGAGTATGGTGTGATTTTGATCTATGTTCATGCTTGATGATGTTATGGTTGTGTTTCTAAGGCTTAGAAGGTATGATTTAAGCTTAGAGCATGATAGATGGTGTTTGGGGACCGAATTATGATGACAAGTGTGCCCTAAACTACTCACGCGCCCAAATAGTAGTTCATACGCCTAAATTTAGAAAACTGCCTAAGTGTAAAAAGAAATGCGGAAGAACAAAAAGAAATGCGGAAGAACAAAAAAAGAAATGCGGAAGAACAAAAAGAAATGCGGAAGAACAAAAAGAAATGCGGAAGAACAAAAAGAAATGTGGAAGAACAAAAAGAAATGCAAAATAACAAAAATAAATACGGAAGAACAAAAAGAAATGCGAAAGAACAAAAAGAAATGCGGAAGAACAAAAAGAAATGCGGAAGAACAAAAAAGGGAAATGCGGATGAATACTTAGAATATTTTTTGAATTTTTGGGGAAAAGTGGAAATGTAGGCTTTGACTTGGGAGGTTCTCGGGGACTATGTAAGTTGACTTTTTGAGGTCATAGATGGTATGATGGGCATGTTATGATGTATGATTATGCATGATGTATGTTATATATGAATGATGATGCTCTGTATGATGATGTGAACTGTTTATGATGATGTTCCTTTTTTGTATGTTATCTTTCTATGGCTTTACAATGAATGTTAATGAATAAAATGAAAAGTATTATGTAACGTAAAGTGGAAGATAATGAAAAAAGGAATGAAATGAAGAATGCATGCATAATGAACGAACGAATGTAATAAAGTCTTACAAGCAAATGTATGGAGGTTCACACTCAATGCGGAGTGTTAGCTCAACTGTGTGCGGGTTAGCTACCCCATGAGGATGCACACTGGGGCTTAATTCGTGTGATTAAGCAAATGTATGGAGGTTCACACCCAATGAGGGGTTGTCAGCTCAACTATGTGCGGGTTATATACCCCATGAGGATGCACATAGGGGTTCAATCTTTGTGATTGACCATATGTATGGGGTCTTTGTTGCTTAACCCTAGATGAATTGTTTGGTGCTCTAGAGGGGGGTTAAGTATATGACAGGACCTAGATGAAAATGATAAAGATAATAAATATTGTCTATGTGTACGCACGATGTGTGATCAAAATTTTAAACCTGTTACGTTTTGAAAGAACGGTTTTGAACGAAAGATAAAGTATGTTTTATTATAAAACTAGATCTCACTCAACAACGCTGACTTTTATGTGTTTCCAGTTGGTAGGTAATGGTTGCCGAGGATGGCACGAGGCGTCTACTCAGCTCTTTTGGATGGAATCCATATTTATAATGCTTTTGTGATGTAATGCAACATGTATTTTATAACTTGATAACGATGTTTTGTTTTGCAAAAGCCTTTATAATGAAATTGAATGTTTATCTAAATGTTTCTGCTGCAATGTTTTTATGTAAGATGATGAAAATATATCTTTTATGTGCGACGATTGACCAGCTATAAGCGTCCCGGGAACGGGGCCTTACAAGCAACCTAACATTATTTTCGGGAGACCATTCCTCAAAACAGGCCAATGCTTGATCAATTGTATGACTTGCACAATCGACATGGAATTTGGTAATCGAAGGTTAAGGTTAAATGTGTTTTCAACTATTCCAAAACCTATATTCAATGTTGAATATTTTATGATAGACATCATTGACGAGTGCCATACTCATGAAAATAAGGATATCACCATAGAGTTGTGTGTTTTATGTGACAGGGAGAGGCACAATTAGTGAGTGAATTAGAAGCACATGAACAAGAATGGTAAGTTAAGGCAATACAAGAAGGGAAACCGACTTGGACACACCAATTTGAAAGCCCACCAGAACATATCGATACTCATTTAAAACCTTCTTTAATTGTACCACCACAAGTGGAATTAAAAGAATTGCCTAAATATTTGAAGTATGCTTTTGTAGGTGATAACAAGACTCTACCAGTGATCATTGCATCCAACCTGACGAAGGATCGGGAGAAGGCTTTAATGGAGGTACTAACTGCTCATAAAGCAGCCATCGCGTGGACCATTACAGATCTAAAATGAATAAGTTCATCAATTATGATGCATAAAATCATCACAGAGGAAGGAACCAAACCATCACGTGATACACAAAGAAGATTGAACCCTAACATATGAGAAATTGTTAAGAAAGAAGTTCTCAAGTGGCTCGATGCAGGATTTATCTACCCAATCTCGGATAGCACATGGGTAAGTCTGACACAAACAGTTTCAAAGAAGGCGGGCATTTAAGTTGTGAAGGATGACAAAGGTAATGAAGTTACCACTCAGCCGGTAACCGGGTGGCGTATTTGTATTGATTATAGGAAACTAAATGTAGCTACTTCTAAGGATCATTTCCCGTTACCATTTATTTATCAGATAATAGAAAAGCTCACAGGTTAGAAATTTGTCTGTTTTCTAGATGGATATTTTGGTTATAACCAAATTGCTATTCATCCTGATGATCAACAAAAGACCATGTTTACATGCCCATATGGAACCTTCGCATTTAGGCGAATGCTGTTTGGATTACGTAACGCCCCAACCACCTTTCAAATGTCCATGATGAGTATCTTTTCAGATATGGCTGGGGACTCTTTGGAAATCTTCGTGGATGACTTTTCTATTTTCAACACATCATTTGATTCATGTTTAACTCAATTAACAAAAGTTTTAAAAAGGTGTGTTGAAACAAATTTGGTTTTAAGTTAGGAGAAAAGTCACTTCATGGTTCAAGAAGGAATTGTTTTAGGTCACGTGATCTCTAGTAGGGGAATTAAAGTCGATCATGCCAAAATTCAAGTAATTTCGACTCTAGCACCCCTAGTAGCGTAAAAGGTATACATTCGTTCTTAGGGCATGCAGGGTTTTATCGAAGGTTTATAAAGAACTTTAGCGTTATTACAAAACCTTTATGCAATATCCTTTTAAAAGATGTTCCTTTTCTGCTTGATGATGAATGTGTTCAAGCTTTCAACATGTTAAAACAAAAATTAATTGAGTCCAAATGGGTCGAGGCCATCGCCACCAAAACCAATGATCACACTGTCGTTTGTAAATTTGTTCAAGCAAATATATTCTCACGATTTGGAATCCCTCATGTGATAATTACTGATGGGGGTTCTCATTTTAAAAACTTTAAATTTGACAAATTGCTTAAACGATGTGGAGTTGATCATCGGACAGCCACACCATATCACCCTCAAACTAGTGGCCAAGTAGAGGTGTCTAATAGGCAAATTAAAGAAATTTTATAGAAAACCGTGCGAGCTGACTGTAATGACTGTTCTATTAAAATAGATGATGCCTTGTGGGCGTATTGCACAACTTATAAACCCCGTATTGGCACTACACCTTATCACTTGGTCTATGGTAAAGGATGTTATTTGCCGGTGGAATTAGCTCATTGAGCTTTGTGGGCTTTTAAGAATGATAACATGGATTATGATGTTGCAGGTAAAACAAGAAAGCTTAACATTTGTGAGTTGGAATAATTGCGGGACGAAGCTTATAGTGTGCTTCCTACAAGGAGAAAACAAAATTAGTTCACGATGCTAAAATAAAAGAAAAAGACCTTCGAGGAATGCCAAAAAGTGTGGTTATATAATTCACGGTTAAAGCTCTTTTTAGGGAAACTCAAAAGCAAAGGGGACAGGTTCGTATCTCGTTACACGCATCGGGAACTATGGGGATATTGAGATTGAGGATTTCGAGGATCATCTACGCCAAGTGGTGAATGGTCATCGGCCAAAACCCTATTTGGAAGCCAATGATGTCAATGGGTCATCTCACATATCCGAAAGCTTTCTACTGATCACCTTGTCATCTTTGTCGTCCACATAACTATCCAAGGTAATACTTCTGTCTGAAGACGTTAAACTTAGCGCTAACAGGAGGCAACCTAAGAACTTTGTGGGTGTGTTCACTACAAACCCTCACGAGATTATAACTCGTCCACTCGGGTCTACCGAGGGGTTTAAAGGCTTGTTGCATACACTAAATGCAACTGTGATTCCTACGAAAGTGAGTTAGTTTTCTTACATTTCATTTTCCTTATTATTATTATTATTATTATTATTATTATTATTATTATTATTATTATTATTATTATTTAGTATGCTAATCATCCTTTTAGTCATCTCCTAAACGTGAACTTATGGTAACCTCTACTCGATGGTTTTTCTCAAGTGTGGGGATGGCTAGCTCAAAGCTCAGGTATGTTCAATACCATTTATGTGCTTCTAGACAAAGCCCGCTTGTGTGAGGAGTGGTGATAAGTAATGGTTGAACGAAAAAAACACAAAAGCTAAATATGAGGTCAAAATGACCATAATGTGCAACAACAAAAATAGTGTGAGAAGTTTTTACAAGTAGTGCAAATAGAAGAGTTACATTGACAAATAAGACGTCTATTATGCTTAAGTTAGATTTCATTCTTCTTTAGCCACTCTAAAATTCCTTTCAATCCCACTTTAAACCCTAGCCTAACATTACCACCCAAGGAAGACCTCTTGATTTTTGTATTATATTGTGTCAATTGATGGCGATTTGATTAATATATGAGCTTATGATTAGTATGTGCAGTCATGGTTTGAGAGCTTCATAAACACTAGTATATCATCACTAGTTCACATAAAAAAATCGAGAGGAGTGTTTATTATGAGGAATGTGAAAGCATGAATGTTTAAAACAAAAGGTGAGTATATGCCATCCAAAGATTTCAAATGCAAATACTATTGAATGATCAGGTTCTGAACATTACATCATGAAGTTAAAAACTAAGCATGTATTGGGATCTTACTTGTTCAAGGTAGTGATAATGTGGCATGTGTGCTTAATTAGGGAGAAGTGTGCAAGTTAGTTTGTTTGAGGACAAACAAAAGGTTAAGTGTGGGGATATGATCGAGTGATAATAATTCAAGGTTTAATTGATCTAATTATGTGATTTTACATCATCGTTAGTGTGGAACAAAGTTACTTTGAGTTGTTTTTATGTGTAAGGAATCAGAGCTAAAAAAACATACATTCAGGAAGAAAAAAGCCACAGAAGGAAGTACAGGGGGTGAAAGTGTAAATAACAGAAACTTTGCAAAAATTGCCCAGAAACCCTAAACCGAAGTATCATACGCCAGGTAGGGGCGTCTCATACGCTGGTTGGCGTATTTATGGGTGTATGATTGGACATATTTGATGAAAATTACAGGGGGTTGGGCGTATGATACGCCGAGGGTTGGCGTATCATACGCTAGTGTTCCAACTATTCCCTATTTTTGTTGGATTTCAAGATATGAAAAGAAAAACAACTCCAATTCCAAACTAACTTTTTCTAGATGAATTCAAGAGCTATGAAAGTATCTTTGAGTATTCTAAGCTTCTCAATTCATCATAACAATCATCATTGATCATCATCAAGCAAAGACTGAAGATTCAATGGCGATAATGCGTGGTTAAGTTTGTGTGATTGCTTTCGGGTGGAAAGTTTTAATCAAGTGAGATGGTTAGTTGTACTTGGGGTTTTCATATTAAACTCTTTGTAGTTGAATGTATTTGATGATTTTTTATAAACAAAGTTATTTGCTTTATCATTAGTTTTTGGTTTGCTTGCATCGTTAGCTCAATGAGAAAAGTAGATAACGTGATATAGACGAATTGATGACTTTGTGAATGAACGAGTATTAAAAGATTGTTCCTTGGTCATCACTTCGATCAAAAGCCACTATCTTGAGTTGTATTATGAAACCTTAAAATATATCTAATGAACCATTGAACTTGTAGAATTTGAAACCCGGAAGTGAATGTTTCTTAATATTTAATCATATTCGTTTTAAAGTTTCTTGCTTTATGCACTTTTTGTTAGTAATCCATTCAAAGTTTCAATTCTTAATTATAAGTTTGAGTCGTTAGTTAATCGAGTTGTGTTAGTTAAACGCTTTCCACATATTCCATGAGGAGACGACCTTACTTACCCTTGCACAATAAAGGTAGCTAAGACCGATAAATTAAACTGTTTTTGATCGAGTCTCGACAACCAGATCACTGGCACGTTGGTTAGACCAAAAGAAATCAAAAGGAACTCGTAATGTCCATAACACGTACGAAAAGCTGTTTTAGGAATATCTTGCTCCTTCACCTTCGGCTGATGTTAACTTGTTTAGCTCATGGGAGTCAATGCACATCCTCATACTACCGTCCTTCTTCTTTACAAACAAGACTGGAGTACCCGAATGAGAGATACTTGGTCGAATGAACCCTTAATCCAATAGGTCTTGCAATTGAACCATCAATTCCTTTATCTCTGTTAGAGCCAAACGATACGATGCCTTAGCGACAGGTTGAGCACTAGGTATCAAATCAATCTGGAACTCAATCTCACAGTCCGGTGGCACAACTGGTAAATCTTCTGGGAACACGTCGAGAAAGTCACACACAACTGGTATGTCGGACAATTGTGGTTCTGACAAGTCCATACCTTCACGTAAGCCAAGTAGGCACTACATCCACATTTCATGTACTTCTCAACCACCGCCATTAAAATCACCTTCGGAACCATAGTAACTCGATCACCGTAGATCGTCACCCAAACTCCCATCAGGCGCTGTCAAATGGATCATCTTCTTTCGACATACGATTTTCGCCTCATAGGCCACTAACCAGTCCATCTCTAGGACTACATCAAACCCGCCTAAGGTCACTACATATAGTCTAGTCTGAAACTTATGAACTTCTAGTTCTACGTTGCAACCTTCTATTAGGTCAGAAATCCTGGTAGACTTACCTACGATAGTTTCTACATCAAAGGGCTCATCAATACTTCTACTTCTAACAAGAAAATTAGCACACAAAGCAGCAGAAATAAAACTCTTACTAGCACCAGAATCAAATAACACAGAAGCAAGAGTTTGGTTTACTAGAAATGTACCTGACACAACATCGGGGTCTGTCCTAGCCTCCTCCCTGGTCATCGTGAAAGCTTTGGCGCTCGCCTTTTGTCCTTTAGTTCTGGTCTTCTTCTTTGCTCTAGAACCCCCTGCCCTTAGCTTCTTGCAATCGCTGCTCATGTGACCGTCTCCACCACAATTAAAACACTTCGTCACCCTACAGTTTCTCGCCTCGTGACCAGGCTTCCTACATTTGAAGCAGACATTCACTCTCCACCTACACTCTCTCGTATGCTCCTTTCTACACTTACCACACCTCTTCAACCTCACACCAGATGTGGCTACACGTTGATCATCCACTCTCGCAGCCTTGCTGTTTGGAGCTATACCATCATGTCCAAACCGCTTCCCGTTCCGGTTCCTATCACCACCACCACCCTTTCTGTTCACCTTAACCACTACCACCTTTCGTTTATCATACAACCTTCCCTACAAATCAACCACCGACCTAAAAGTACTTAGCCGAGCAACAATCATGTGCCTCTGAATATCTTATGGCAAACCTTGGATGTATCTCTTAATCTTTCATGACACGGGTGTCACCTGATCTGGCATCAGCCTTGCCATGTCATTGAACTTGGTGGTGTATTGTTGATGTGTCATGGTTCATGCTCCAGTTGCAGTAACTCTCTCTCAATCTTATCAAGTTCCATGTGAGGAAAGAACTCTTCGATCACCAGCTTTTTCAACTCACTCCACCTCATCCTTTCAATCACCCTACTACCCTCGGTTTGGATGATGTTTTCCCACCAGCATAAGGCCGAGTCTACAAATGAGTGAGTGGAAAACTTCACATTCTGGTCCTCTCTACACTCACTGATATCAAGCACTAATACCATTTCTATCACCCATCAATGGCAGCAACAACGTCCCCATTGCCATCAAAAGTCGAGGGCTTGCATCTCTGGAATGCCCCATAATTACAGCCTCATGTTGTTTCTAGCATAGGCTCTTCCTCCTCCTCATCATTAGAAACAAACGTCTCAGTCTTCGATTGCTCCTTTTCTCCCCTCTTTTCATTCCCTTTCTCAGGGGTCTTCTTCTTTCCATTCTGCTCATCTTCCCTAATATCTCTAATCACTTCGGTCACCATAGACGGCAGGATCATCTGCATGACCTGGTGAACCTCCTCAAAACAACCTCCTTCATCGAGGCCCTCAGATTAGCACTTTTATCACCACCTTTTTAGTGATAAGTCTTAGGCTACTCATGAGCCGTTTCAGCAGCTTTAGCCCTGCCTCTTAGGACTTGTTGTCCATTACCATGTCCACCACGACCTCCAACGCATGAAACCTTTGATGATTTACCGCCAACCATCCTCTAAATAAAATATAAGATTCAAACACCAACACGATCATTCAAGGTAATAACTCAGTTTATGTCAATTATAGTAAGTCCCTAATTACAGTGAATAGTTGTGATTAGCCACTTACTTTACTTTTCATACCTCAAGCATTTCCTATCCTAACTATATTTGTATCCAAATCTACTAAAAGCACATAAATCAAATAACATGTGCACATAATGTCGGTTAACATTAAAGAAAATACCTGATGGCATGCAGCTACTTGGACTGACATCCTTCCATTTGTTCCATTCTCAGTTTAAGTTTAGGGTTTTGAAAATATTTACCCATTTCTCTTAAACTTTGGCTCTGACACCAACTTCTAAGGCCCCATTGTCGGAACACTTACATCAGATAATCATTGCACATCAAACTAAAAAAAATAAATTTTATTTAAAGAACATAGCGGAATCATCTAACTAAAACTATTTCATATATTAATAATCGCTTTTACCAAATAATACAATATTATTAATCGTTACAAAATATTGTTTAACTGCATTACCACACAAACATCATTATAACATAAAATGAATGCCATCCAAAACTTTCCAAGTAGCTTCACCCCATGCCATACTCAAAAACCATTACTTTCCAACTGGAAAATGCATAAAAGTCCGCATTGCTGAGTGAGTTCTAGTTTTATAAATAAAATACTTTACTTTCTTTTAAAACTTTTCTTTACTTTCATTCGTGATCATACATAATACGTTCACATAGATAATATTTATTATTTTTTATCATCATTCATCATTCATTACCATACGTATTGCACATTTCATACTTTCATGATTATCTTTCACTTTCATCCGGACCAATGCCATGTGTTATAACCCGAACATTATGCACAAAGCTGGTTACTAGGCCTGAGGTCTATAAATAAACCCCGAACATTATGCACGAAGCTGACTCTAGTACTTGGGCAAGCGACAACGGTCCCATACATTTGGTCAATCATAAGGATTATACCCATGTGTGTATCCTTCTAGGTTAGCTAAGCCGCACACAATTAAGTTAACACCCTTCATTGGCTGTGAACCTCCTTACATTTGCTTGCAAGACTTTTCATTCATTCTTTACATTTCACTTTTCATTATCATTAACTTCTGCTTTCATTACATAATACTTTACATTCATTAGCATAATCACACCATGTAAAGTCATGGAATAATACTTAATAAGGAACATAAATAAACAAATCATAAACATGCATAACCTCACCATACATCATCATATAACACCATACATCATTCCCAGGAACATCCCTAATCAAAGCCTAAAAATCCCCTTTTCCAAAATTTCAGAATATATTTCTAAGTCTTTAGGCGCATGGGAACTATGCAGGTGCATGACCTCTCAGGCACATGGGTAGGTTTTGGGCACATGAGCACTATTTGGGCGCATTGCCTAACACTTATTCATCTAGGGAACATCCTAGGCGCATAGGTACTATACAGGCGCATGATCCTTAGGCGCTTGGGAACACTTAGACATTTGGGTAATTGGGCGCATGGACTACTATTCAGGTGCATGAACAATTAACTTGTAACTAGTATCATAATCATTCCCCAAATCATCATTTTAACATGTTCTAAGCCTAGTTCCAACATAACAAGCATCATATACAAGCCTAAAACTTGTGTTGGATCTAGAAAGGCTGGAGCAACCAAAACCAAACACTTAGAGAATTTTGGTGCTGCAAAAAAAGACTTACGAAGGTAAGTGTGGAACTTCCGAAGGAAAATGGAGTTCTTCTGAAGACAAAGTTCAAGAACAACTTCCGAAGGAAAACTCCAACTTCCGAAGACAAAGTCTTCTCTTTCGCAGTTCAAGATTAGAAGATTTCAAGATGATGGCTTCAGAAGTAAAAGTCCCCAAGCCTCGAAAGAAGTAAACCTCTTCTGAAGTATAATTGGCCTTGGAATGAACTTATTCTTCCGAAGCCAATCAACCTTCAGAAGACACTACTATGTACTAGTGGACATAAGTATAGTTCTTTTGACACTCCGCTACAAACCTCTGATATAGTGCATGGCGTTTTCTCAAAAGCCCATGTAGTTGACCATACTTTATTCTACTAGTCACCTTTATTAGTTAGTACTTTTACTAACTTTAGTTGGTGACAAAAGGTAAGTCATGGACATGTCATGACTACCAAATCTTAGATAAAACATTATCTAAGATACCTTAACTTTAGCTTTGTAGTATTTGCTTTAGTTATAGGTTTCTAGCTGGAATCAAAGTATATCTGACTGTAGGTGATAGTATATATAGTTTCTCATTGTAACTCTTGTAACATGCTTGTAAGAGTCTTGTAATACTTTGAGTTGAGAAGTAATATAAACAAGTACCTTGAAAATTTTCTTGTGTTCTGTGTTACTTACAATATTATTATCAACTCTTACAAGAGATTCTGCTTCATCTAAAGTCGTGTGTGTGTGATTAAGTGAGTTTGAGAAAAAACCTAAGTGTTAAGTGACAAATATCGATCCTACAATTGGTATCAGAGCTTTTTAGGCTCTTGATTGTGAGATCTTACCATCCAAATCAACTTGTTTTTCATTTATTCTTGTACCACACTCAAAAAATGGCCCTTAATCAAAAGTCTAAAGTTGATATGGGGATGATGACTAAAGAATCTATCATCACCCCTAAAAACTTTAGATCATGTAACAGATACATAGAAGGCTTCATCAGGTATCAAGATAAAAAAATATGGCAATCTATTATCAATGGTCCTTACAAACCAAAGGTGGCTACACGAGGTGGAAAGAGTGCCATGATAGAAAAGGTCATTGAAGACTACTCTAATGAAGACCGGAAGAAGATGGACATTGATAATAAAGTCATGACTGTTCTTATGACTGCTATACCCAACACCATTATGGTGGGGTTTGAGCACTACAAGTCAGCAAAAGAACTGTTTGATGCATTATCTCAAATGTACTCTAGCTCCAATGACTCAAAGAAAGATTCACTGAAGCAGCAGTTCGAGAACTTCACTTATATTGTTGGAGAGACCCTCAACCAGCAATACTTCAGGTACATGGGTCTTATCTCTTCCATTTTGTCTATGGAAATTGCCCTTGAATTAAGAGATCTCACTCGAAAATTCATGAGTGCACTCCCAAATGAATGGACGTTCTACTGTGTCTCTATCAAAACGATAGAAAACTTGAACTCCCTCACTATGACTTAATCATATGGCATCTTTGATGGATACCATGTAGAGATGGATAACAAAAAGGCCATCAAATGAGCAGACCTTCAAGCCTTCCTGCTAGCAACGCTTTAATGGTTGCTGAAAGCTCAGGACCCACCCAACCTCAATAGTACCTGACGTATTCTCAACATCCATCCTATTCTTCAGGTCCTTACATCATATTCCCTGAGACTCCAAGCTCTCAACAGGATCAACAAGGTTTTTTTCAGGATAGCTGTGCCTTTGACTCAGGAAATAGATACTATGGTGATCATCAGTATTGCTTTGATGATCTAGAGTGCTTTGGTCCAAATGATTTGGAGTCTATGGACATAGTCCAACAAATGGCTTTGCTGACTTATCGAGCAAAGAAATTATTCAAAAGAACTAGAAGGCAGTTCCCTCAAAACCCAACAGCAGCAAGTTTGGGTTTGACAAAACAAAGGCCAAATGTTACAACTTTAACCAACTTAGTCACTTTCCAATGGAATGTAAGGATCTTAAGTCAAATCCGGGAACCTCACAAGCCTCCTCACATCCCTCTATATCTAAAGACACTAGGAAGTCAACTGAAACAACAACTGTAGTTCAAGAAGTTGATTGGAGCTTTATGGTGCTAGATGTCACCCTTGTTTAAGCTCTTATGGCGAGAACAGACAACTCAAAGGTATGTGAACATCTCTGTACTCCAGTCTGTATTGCTAAGGTTAAGTTATATCAGGACTACAATATGTAAATTAAATCTGATATTGAGTCTTTAAATATCATAAAATCTTTTTTTAAAAGGGCTGAATCTAACTATCAAAAGAAAATTGATGAGTTAGAGAAAACTGTATCCTTGTTAAAACATGAACATACAAACTACAAGACCCAAATCAAGGATTTAATATCTAAATTATCTGAGGCTCAAGCCTAACTTGTCACAGCTGAGGCTCAAGCAAGGAAGCATGCTATCTCAGAACAAAAGTTTCAAGCCATTCTTACATCATCCTCTCACTCCAAACTTTGTTATCAAAACAAAGGTGGGTTTGGAACCAATGAAATTGCTCCACCACACTCTTATGAGTCTATTAGACAACCAAGGTGTGGTATTGAAGAGCAAGAGGTTCCATCTGCTGACCCACCTTCTCATGAGTCAAAGAGTGATGCAACTTTAGAGACCATCACAGGGAAGAACCAGGTAAACCAAACCCCTCTTACTGGTGATGACCAACACCTAACCACCAAAGCCAGAAGAAGTCGAGATAAGGCAGCCATAAAAACAACCAAGAAAGTGGCTGAATCTAAGCTAAAGATTGACCCAAAAAAAGGTGTGTTCATCTCAGCTAGATTCCAAGTGATGGGAACTTCTGATCCTGGAAAAGTGTGTAGTACCAGCCCACCTATCCAATAAAAGAATCAGAAGACTAAGGGAAAGATTACTGATAAAGATAAGAAGAACAAGAAACAGTAGTCCTCAAGTTCCCAGAAGACTAACATTACCTGCATAATATATGGTCTGCAAAACCACATGGCAAAAGATTGTTACTACAATCCTTCTAGGACATATTATGCAAAAAATGTTAAAAAAGAAGGAGACACGAAAGGTGTTGGATCATAAAGGCTAGTGCAACCAAAACCAAACACTTAGAAGATTTTGAGTACAACTAATAAAGCTCTTCCAAAGACAATTTCAGCACTTCCGAAGGTACATGCTGAACTTCTGAAGCAAAGCTCAAAGGAACTTCCGAAGATAAGCCTGAGCTTCCTAAGAAAAATTCTTTACTCTTCCGAAGAGTTCAACACTTGGAAGAAATGAATACTACAACTTTCGAATTATGAAGTCCAAAGGAAGCCTTGGAAGAAGCAGTGACTTCTGAAGTATAAGTGGCTTTGGAAGAACAAGTTCTTCCAAAGCTAGTTAACCTTCAAAAGTACTTACTATGAACCAGTGGACATAAGTATGGTCTCTGACACTCCGCCGCAGACCTCTCTAAAAGGCCATTTAGTTGACCATACTTTATTCCACTATTCAACTTAACATGTTGGTACAAGTTACCAACTTTAGTTGGTGACAAAAGGTAAGTTATGGACATTTCATGACCACCATATCTTAGATAAGACATTATCTAAGATACCTTAAAATATAGCTTTGTAGTATCTGCTTTATTTAGAGGATCCTAGCTGGTAACAAAGTATATCCGGCTGTAGATAGTAGTATATATACTTTCTCATTATAACTCTTGTACTAAGCTAGATAGAGTCTTGTAAACTTTGAGTTGAGAAATAAAATATACGAGTATCTTGTAAGTTATTCTCTTGTGTTTTCTTTGTGTTACTTAGTATATTATAATCAACTCTTAGAAGTACTATGCTTCTTGAGTGTTTGTGAGTAAAATACTTGTGTTGACTATCAAAACCGTTCCTGCAATTGGCATCAGAGCTCTTTAGGCTCTTGATTGTGAGATCTAACCATCCAAATCAACCTCTTGTTCACTCACTCTCTCACTCAAACATGGCCCTTAACCAGAAATCTGAATGTGAAATGGGAACGATGACTAAAGCACCCATCATCACCCCAGAAAACTTCAGACAATGGAGTAAACATATAGAAGGGTTCGTCCGATATCAAGACAGCCGCATGTGGAAATCTATTGCAAATGGCCCCTACAAGCCAATGTTGGTGGTGGTGCCATGATAGAGAAAGCAGTAGAAGACTACTCTGAAGAAGAGAGCAAATAGATATTGATGAGAAAACGATGACTATTCTATGACTGCAATCCCAAACTCCATTATGGTGGGGTTTGAAAATTGCTAGACTGCAAAAGAGCTGTTTTGATGCCTTAACCCATATGTACTCCAACTCTAACGACTCAAAGAAAGATTCACTGAAGCAATAATTTGATAACTTTACTCATATCATTGGAGAGACCTTGCACCACCAGTACTTCAGGTATATGGATCTTATCTTTTCCCTTCAGTCTGTGAGAATTGCTCCTGAACTGAGAGACCTCTCAAGGAAGTTCATGAGTGCACTCCCTAATGAGTGGACATTCTACTGTGTCTCCATCAAGAGAATAGAGAATTTGAACACCCTCACCATGACTGAGCTATACAACATTCTTGATGGATACCGTGTAGAGATGGAGAACAAGAATGGTCGTCAAGCAAGCAGATCTTCAAGCCTTCCTGCTAGCAATGCTCTCATGGTTGCTGAAGGCTCAAGACCCCTTCAACCTCAGCAGTACCTGACTCATTCCCAACAGCCATCCACCTCTTCTAGATCTTACATCACATTCCTTGAGACCCCAAGGTCTCAACAGGCTCAGCCCAGTCCCTTTCAGGACAACTGTGCTTTTGTCTTAGGGAGTGGACACTCTAATGATTTTCAGTTCTATTTTGAAGATCTAGAGTGTTTCAGCCTAGATGATATGGAATACATGGACATAGTCCAACAAATGGCTCTGTTAACCTACAAGGCAAAGAAGTTCTTCAAAAGAACTGGGAGGTAGTTCCCCTAGAACCCAACAAGCAGCAAGTTTGGATTTGACAAAGCAAAGGCCAAATGCTACAACTGTAACCAGTTGGGGCATTTTGCAAGGGAATGCAAAGCTCCCAAGTCAAACCTAGGATCTACTCATGCCTCCTCACATCCTTCAACACCAAAAGCTGCTGGAAAATCAACTGAAATTGCTGCTGTAGCACAAGAAGTTTATTGGAGCTTTATGGTACAAGATGTCACCCCTGCTCAAGCACTCATGGCTAGAACATACAACTCTAAGGTATATGATCATCTCTGTACACTAGCCTGTATTGCTAAGGTTAAAATGTATCACGACTATAACATGGAAATTAAATCCAATATTGAGTCCTTAAACATCTTAAAAGTTGATTTTAAGAAGGCGGAATCTGACTATTAACATAAAATTGAGGAGTTAGAGAAAACAGTATCTTCTTTAAAACATGAACACATTAATTACAGGACTCAAATCAAGAATTTAATATCCAAGTTAACTGAGGCTCAAGCCAAGCTAGTAATAACCAAGGTTCAAGCAAGGAAGCATGATATTTCTGAGCAAAACTTCCAAACCATTCTTGCATTATCCTCCCACTCCAAAATTTGTTATCAAAACAAAGAAGGTTCGGGGACCAATGAGATTGCTCCACCACACTCTTATGAGTCTATTAGACAACCAAGGTGTGGTACTAAAAGGAAAGAGGTCCCATCTGTTGACCCATCTTCATTTGAGTTGAAGAATGATGCAACAATAAAGACCACCACAGGAAAAGAACTGGTAAATCAACCCATTTCTACTTGTGATGATCAACCCCTATCCACCAAAGCTAGAAGAAATCATACAAAGGTAGCCAGAAGAACTACCAAGAAAGTAGTTGCATATAAGCTGATGATTGACCCAAAGCAAAATGGTGTTTTCATTTCAGCTGGATTCCAGGTGGTAGGCACTTCTGATTCAGGAAAATAGTATAGTACCAACACTCCTGTCCTTCCAAAGGATCAGAAGTTAAAGGGGAAGGACGTAGAGGAAAACAAGAAGATCAAGAAACCTCAACATTCAAAATCCCCAAAGATTAAGATTGCATGCATAATGTGTGGTCTGCAGAACCACTTGACTAAAGATTGTTACTACAATCCAGCAAGCACACATTATGAAAATAATGTTAAAAGGGAATAAGCTAAGAAATGATTCACTTTTGGATAATATCACTTGGTTCTGTTGGATTCCTTATGCCCAAGACTCATAGAACATTGATGTGGTTAGTACGTTATGATCCAAGTCGGGTCATACCCAATAACAAGCTTAGCAAACACCAATTAACATTTAGTTGATGATATGATCATGCAATTAAATAAATACACCATTTTAGAAAATGGGTTTTCTAAATAGATTGTGTGTGAGAAAGAACAACTTATAAG
>BJCM01000043.1:0-17674 GCA_018326385.1 Flaveria bidentis | reverse complement strand
TCGTGTGTGCAGGCTGCCAATATGGCAAAGCACATCAGGAGCCCTTTCACCCCTCGACCTACCGTGCAGAGGAACCACTTGTACTAGTTCATTCAGATGTATGGGGACCTACCAAGTGTTCCTCGATGAAAGGGTTCCATTATATAGTAACGTTCATTGATGATTATTCCCGGTACACTTGGATCTACTTTATGAAAGCAAAGTCGGAAGTGTTTACAAAATTCAAAGAGTTTGAAGTGGAAGCTGAACGGGAAACAAGCTTCAAAGTGGGCTGCCTAAGATCCGATAACGGGGGTGAGTACTTGTCTGCTGAGTTCGATCAACATCTAAAACAGCGACGAATCAAGCGTCAACTCACCTGCTCGAATACACCCCAGCAAAATGGCGTATCCGAGCGTAAGAACCAGAATCTAGCTGAAGTTATGAGGAGTTTGCTGCACGACAAGAATCTCCCGGGGTAGTACTGGGCAGAAGCAATGAGAACCGCATGCTATTTGATCAACCGAACCCCTTCTCAAGGCCTGCAGTATACATCCCCATTTGAAAGGTTATTTCAAACTAAGCCTAATGTTCATTACTTTAAAGTTTTTGGATGTGTATGTTACGTATTGGTTCCTATTCACTTACGGCATAAGTTGGAGAAAAAGGCTACTCGGTGTATATTTGTAGGCTATGATTCAGAAAATAAGGGATGGTGAACCACGATCGGGCAAGACACACATTTCTCGCAATGTAGTATTTGATGAAATGTCTTCCTCGTGGGGACCTGAAAGTATACCTTTGGAAGATTCCAAGAAGCTGACTGATGAAGTTAGTACCTCGTTAGCCAAATTGAGACTAACTGATGAAATGATCGAGGAGGATGCCTCCCCTGAAGAAGAGCAACCTAATAGTCCTCAACCAGAGCAGCAACCCTTAGCTCCTGAACCCACTTTACGAAGGTCACAAAGAGAAAGAAAGCCCAGCTCGAAGTATGCCCACATGTATGCTCGCGTTGTTGTTGTTGAAGACTTGCTACATGAACCTGAATCTTACCAAGAAGCGTGCATAAAAGAAAGAATGGATGGGTGCTATGAAGACGGAGATGGATGCACTTATCTCAAACCAAATGTGGGAACTAGTACCAAAGCCACCAGGTGTAAACATTGTCTCTTGTAAGGGGGTCTATAAAGTGAAACAAATGTCAGATGGTACAATCGATAGATTCAAATCACGCCTAGTAGCTCGTGGGTTCTCTCAACAACATGGACTGGACTATGAAGATACCTTCACTCCAGTAGCCAAGATCACCACTGTTCGCTTACTCCTAGCATTGGCAGTCGCAAAGCGTTGGAAGTTGTGGCAAATGGATGTCCATAATGCCTTTCTGTATGGAGAGCTCGATCATGTCATCCACATGATGCAACCTACAGGTTTCGAGAGTCAAGAATAACCAGAACATGTGTGTAAATTGAAGAGGGCTATTTACGGCCTTAAACAGTCACCAAGGGCTTGGTTCAGTAAAATCGCAGAGTTCTTAGAACAAAGCGGTTACCACCTAACTACAGCCGATTCTAGCTTGTTTGTAAAGACACTCGGTGACAATGTTGTATTCATTCTGGTGTATGTCGATGACTTAATTATTTCAGGTGACATTGATGAGGAAATTGACTTGCTGAAATCAAATCTATCCACAAGATTCAAGATGAAAGATCTAGGAAGACTCAAACACTTCCTAGGATTGAAACTCGACTACAAGAAAGACGGAATCGTGTTGCATCAGAAAAAGTATACGACTGATTTGCTGCACAAGTTTGGAATGGCATCATGCAAGCCATGAGCAGCACCTATGGACAGAAATATCAAGTTGTACGCAAATGAAGGAAGTAAGCTCGATGATCCAACAAGTTACATGAAGCTGGTAGGTAGTTTGATCTATTTAACTCTAACCAGGCCCGATATATCATTTGCTGTTGGAGTCCTTAGTCGTTTTATGCAAGATCCTAGGAAACCCCATATGATTGTCATAAAGGGGGTCCTAAAGTATTTGAAGGCAACAACTGGAAAGGGAGTTAAGTTTGCTGAAACAACTCAACCTAAGTTGTATGGGTTTTGTGATGTTGATTATGGAGGGGACATAGATGGAAGAAGATCAACTACTGGGTATGTATTTTTATTTGGATCAAGCTTAGTGTCCTGGTGCAGCAAGCTCCAACCGACCGTGTCCCTCTCGACAACAGAGGCAGAGTATAGAGCTGCAGCTATGGCAGCCCAAGCTATGGCAGCCCAAGAAAGTGTGTGGCTAATGGAGTTACTGAAAAACTTGAATCAAGAAGTAAATTATCCAGTTAAGTTATGGTGTGATAATATCTCAGCAATTAAGTTGGCAAAGAATCCAGTTTTCCACGCAAGAACAAAGCACATTGAGGTTCATTATCACTTCATAAGGGAGAAAGTTTTAAACGGGGAAATCAATATGGAAGCAGTCAAATCTGAAGACCAAACAGATGATTCATTAACAAAGAGCCTGAACGGGATGCAATTGGCGCGACACAGTGCAAGCATGGGAATGATGGACTTTGATATTGAGAGGGGGTGTTAACAGTCAACATTAAGGTTCACGTAACAAGAGTAGTTTTATTGCTTTGAATAAGTCATGAGAGTGAGTCAGCCATGCAGGCTTGTTCTCCTAATTTTATGGTTTGTTAGCTAGTTTTCTGCAAGTAGTGCATGTGCACGTTCATGTTTCCTTTCCCTATTTATGTACGTTGAAGTTTCAAGTTAATTCATTCACAGAAATTTGAGTCTCTTTTGTTCCTTGTTGCTTTGTTTCTTATTACAGCCTTATTGTGTGAGGGTGTGAGTATTGTTTATTGTGTCTTACCAATTCATCAACATATACAAGCTAGAAATCCTAACACCTGTACTGCTATTTCGACCCTTGTGTTAATTTATGTTCTAACAATCATTCAAGCTAGAGTCACATCGGTACTATATCGTCACATTCAACAACCCTACTTGTTATAATAAAATCGCAGAATGTAAACGAATCAAAAACTCAAAAACACACTTGACTACAAACCATTAAGTTTAACAAATAACATAACCAAACAAACTATGCCCAACAAGTCTAAATCAAGCATAGAATGCCCAAAACTTGCAGCATCAACTCTGATTCGAGAGATTCTAATCGATTCATGACGTAATCTTTGTATATAAAACCCTAATTTACTATTGTTCAATGCTAATTTCCAGTTATAACTGAACGAACTGATTGTTCTTTCTATGATCTTTACAGCTGGTTTGATTAGGCCTAATTTAATGAAGAGTTGTGATTTGACTTTTCAGGTTTATCGTCCTAGTTTAGAACTTCAAATTTAGTATAAAGTCTTGAAGCTTTTTAGGTGGATGAATAACTAGAGATTTGGGTTGATGACCTAACATGCATCTACTTCATCTAACAAAGCCGAAAGGAAGTTCACAATATGGTTTTAACACGTTTTAGGTCATCGTTAGTCAAACAATTAATAACCTTTTTACAGTTTTAAATTTTAATAGCTTGGCTTTGATTTTCAATAATCAAAAACCATAAAAGTGATATAAACATGACAAATTCTGAATTTCAGTTTTGACGGTTTGTTTTAATTTAAATGTGTGAATATGATTAACACCCTAGCATGACGTGTGTGGATTCGATCTACTGATTTTTATCAACATTTTATTGTCATTTTTTCCCATGGTTTGATGTTGCAGCCATAATGCGCGTATCTTAATAACTAGTTTCTAACACATTTATATGGATTTGGAACATCCGAAACATATGTGGGCATCCAAACACAAGGGATTAGAACCTTTCAAAGTCATACAAATCTAAACATATGCTTTCATTAACCCTTCATAAGCATACCACATATGCTCAAACAAATATCATGATAAACAGCAAAACATTGAACTGTCATGAAGTCTTGTATATCATTAACTTTAATACTTACACGATAAGATCTTTACAATCCATCAAACTACGCTCCTTGTTGTCGAAGCCTCAGCTGCCACGCCTGTTTTCAAGATTAAATATTAACTTTCAACTTGACTCATACTTCGTGAAACATGTAGGATTATATATCCAAAAATGAAAATAAATAACAACAAAAAAAGAAATCTTGTAGACGATATCAACACGACATTACCTTCTTCAAAGGTAACATGGGAGATTTCCAGCAGTGCACTTTGGAGTCTTTCTTCTGCCTGCATATTTGCTGATTGCGTTACATAAGGTGTGATTAACAAATTAAATACATATAATTAAGTAAAACGGAGGAATCTGACCTTTCAACCCCATTGCAACAAGTAAATTTTTTGCATAACCCACAGATGACACACCTGCCACCAGTGCAAGAACATGTTCTTGATGATATCGTCTCAGAAACAGGCAAAGCAAGGTGGTTATCTGTTTCACTAGTTGTGTATGTGTCTAATGAACGAATTTTCTTATGATGTTTCACGCTTCGAGTAAAACAACAGCATGGCTGCTGACATGGCTCTTGACTAGAAAAGTCGATACTCAATGCATTTCCATCACTATTTCTTATCATTCTTGCTGCTTCTTTATTCTGACACGTATGCAAACCATGGGAGCCACCATCAGATATGCCGTTAATATTTTCAGATAATTTGGTGCTTTTCTGGTTCGACAACTTGTTTCCCCTAGCACAACTGAATAATCTAAATGAAGATCTTTTAACTTTTGGATTATTCGAATGGCAGATCCTGATCTCAACATTACAGCCTAATGCAGCTTGTAACGCACTTGCAATCAGTTTCCATGACTTCTCAGCTTTTGATACATGATTAGGATGGTGGAATTCAAGTTCAACAACAGCCAATCCTATGTACAAAAAAATCTCACAATTCGGGTAAATATAAATTTAATTATATGTAAGATTAGTTGGTTACAGCTTAAAGAATTCAAGAAAGATTATTAAAAATAAAAAATTTATATTACCTTGGTGAAAACAAACAGAAGCTAAGCTCCCATGTCTTTTAAGGAAGTTACTAAGTGAAACAGATTTGCATAATTCCATAGCTCTACTCCAAATCAACTCCAGTGCCACTTTGTCTTTTAGCATTTCTGATTCACATCCATCGTTGTGGTTGCATTGAGATAGTACAAGTTGTTTTAAGCTCTCATCAGCGGAAACTAATAGAGAAAAAAGGATCTTTAAACATGGGATTTTGTTATTATATTTAATTAACTGATGTACAGCATTCATACCTCTTGGGTGTTCTGATCTTACGCACAAACTTGAATCGTTCGGATTGAATGATGGTACAGAGCTCAACTGTAATAAGGCAACAGTGAGCCATGTTGTTTGGTTCTTGGATGTTCTCAATTGTTTTTCAGTTTCTGATAATATTTTCAAAGCATTATTAAGCTGCTGCAATTCAGCTTCAGCTAGAATAAACAGAAAAGGCAGTTATTATAAGTTTAAACACATGATTTGGAAAATGAAAACGTATATATAGCGACGAAATATACTTACAAGTATGTCTTTCAAAAAACAGTCTTTTAACCTCAGAAGCATCATCCTGAAATTTCCCAGCAAGAATGTCCATTATTAGATTTGCTAATTGTGATATTAATTGCATAGGATCCATCCTTGATTTCATTAGCTCCCGGGCTCGTTTAACTGTATTTGAAGTGTCAGATGATAAAGCCATAGCCAGTAACTCGAGCAATTCTTCATCAGAAACAATACCAACCTGCATTGATACAAAAAGAAACAAATAGTAAATCTTGATATATACACCAGTTAAAGAGTATAAAAAAACAAACACGAGTAAATTTACAAATTCACTCACCAATTCATATGTCAGTGACATGGTTATTCTTTTCCCGAGCAAACCCAGTTGCTCTAAAGTCATCTCTGCATCTCTTAATGATCCATTAGATCGTGTAGAAATGAAATCTAAAGCAACTTGATCATAATCAAATCCTTCTTCTAAACAAATTTTCACCAATCTTTGAACTATATCTGCTTCACTGATCTTTAAAAATTGGAATCTTTGGGACATGGATGCGACTCCACGTGGCAGCTTACTGAGGTCGGGAGTGATCATTATAAAAACAATGTGGTGTGATATCTCTTCAAGGCAATTCATAAGAGTTGACCATGTTGACCCATGCATTAGCTGGCATTCATCAATTATAAAAACTTTAAAACTTGAAGAAACCGGAGGGAGCATGGCATTTTTTATAAGATATCTAAGATGTTCAGCCTGATTCATACTAACTGAGTTTACTTCCTTAACATCTCGACTTCTTCCCGCAAAAAACAATGTGCATTCTTGGCAATTCCCACATGGCTTTTTATTTTCGAGTGATAAACAATTCAAAGCAGCTGCGAAGATTCTTGCTGCAGATGTTTTGCCCGTTCCACGTGGCCCGTGAAAAAGATAAAAAGAACTAATCCTTTGACTCGAAATTGTACTCAAAAGAGATTTTGTTACCATGTTTTGTCCCACTAATTCATCAAATGATTTTGGTCTGAATTTCTGGCTCAGACACCTAGGACTCTCAGAAAATGGAATTGTTTCATTACCATAGTGTTTAGAAACCCCAATTTCCTGGAATCCTGGAGTACTTGACCAACAGGACCCAATTCCGCACCCATCATAATCGGTTTCTTGATCATCAACATTTTTATTTACATATAGTGGTGTTCCGCAACTGGACCCACCAAATGAAGCATCACTCAAGGATAAACATGGACTGCTTACACAACTTATGATATCACCACCTATAATTTTCGATACTTTATAATGTTTCCTACGGTTTGATCTTTTACATCCATTACGATCTTGTCTTTGTAAATCTAAGAACAACTCCATTGGTTCATTGCAAGAATCCACACCCTCCATGTAATCTCTTGTAGGCATTGTGCACGGCAAATCATTGTAATTATTACAGCATCTTTCAATCAGTGAGGTGTTTTCACAAACAGCTTCTTGATTTGTTTGAAGTAAGCCTGATTGATTGGTATTCTTACCTAATCCTGACTTAGGTTTATGTGTGTTTTTAGCATAATAAGTCTCCCAATTAACAACATGATCGCTACTGTGCCTAAATATACCCAAATCATTAGGCTCTGAAGTGTCAATTTCATGGAGACAATTATTTACTTGCTCAAGAACAATCTCATTAGTAGAATTTGTTTCCCAATTTAAATTGTCAACGAAATTTGATAATCTACTTAGTGAGTTGGTTTCGGGGTCTCTAAGTGATCTTACTCTTCGAAGAGCGATCAATGTTTTTGAAATAGGAAGGTCAACTGAATGCCGACGACCATCCATTATCACCAAACTAGTTCAGTTTATTAACCATAAACCCACCCACAATCACTTGAGAGCCTGAAATGAGGTAAAAACATTTCAAAATCATAAAGCAGCATCCTTCAAAGATCAAAGGGCAAGAAACTTTCATCTTTATATTTCAGAGATTTTGAAAAAAGATCTAAACCAGATCACCACATAACAGAGAACAAAAAGTGTATTTTTTTTTCAACTCTGAATCAATACCATTACATGTTTCTTTTCATATTCCAACATCATTTTCAGAACACCAAAATAGTAGTTAAAACTTAAAATGTGAAATAGAAAAGTGGAAACAACTCACATTTTTTTCATATTTAAAACCCTAAATTAGAAAGATAAGAACACAAAAGCACCTATAAACATCAACACCAAACACACAAAAATAGCAAAACATGGATACCTTTACATACCTCTACACATAACCAGAGAACAACAGCAGAAAAAGGTTATAACAGAAGCCCACATTCCCTTCTTCACTGCAACAAAAAACAGAGGAACCCCATTTCAACAAATCCCACCACATAAAACACCAACAAAGACGAAATGAAGCAAAGTTTCCCGATTTCCCGAGTGAAGGTTGACAAATTAGCACTCCAAATCCACAAGATCTCGACAAAAAAGAAAATGCACCTTCACGGAGCTCAAAATCAACGACTTTGGGGATGAAATTGAAAACAGTACACAATGTGACAACGTGAAGTGCAAATACAAACAAACAATGCGCGAAACGACAAATCAACAGAAGCGTTTAAATATACATAACCCGAAACACACGCACCTGAGAATAATGTGAAGGTCTTGGGGTTAAAAACGGGGCGAAGATTACGGAATATGGAAGACTTTTGGGGGAATTAAAAAACCCTAACCCTAGAAGTTAGAAGAAAGATATGTGTAGCAGCAAGTAGTAGTAGTAGTAATGGTGAATGGTGGTGATGAGTGAGGTTATGAAGAAGAATGAGGAGAATGTGGTGATGGAGTAAATGAGATTATTAATGAGTTGCGGTGATAAAGACGCCATTGCAGTCACGAGCTTTCTCTCTCTAGGAAGATGTCAGAATCTCTCTCTCTCTCTAGACCTGTGAGAGATGAGTTGGTTTGTAGTTTTTTTTGCAGGGAAGAAAGAAACAGTGAGTGTGAGAGGATGGCAGCATTTGGATGTTAATTCGACCAACTCTAGTGATAAATGATAAAGTAATAGTAAAAATAATATACATGTAAACGAATCCACCAATATGAACAGTAATCGTGACGAAAATTTTATTTATGTTTGTTTATTAAGGAAACGATAATATTTCTGCGATCGTGTTCATTCGTTAAGAAGTAAAACCTAAACGTATAGAAACTTACAAAGGCAAACATAATTAAACATGAATAAAGAAACACAAACAAAGATAAATGAAATTAATATATATATATATATATCATGAAAAAACGAAATATTTGCTCACATTCGTCTATTTATTCGGTGATAGAACACACCTTATACGATAAATCTCTACCTTTGGATATTATAGATAAAATAATATTTTATTTTCTGACATTGTTATTATTCACGTCTGTTAACGAATATAAAAACTTATATGATATGTAAAGTTTATATAATAATTTGATCGGTTATGAACAAGTATGTGAATATTGGATAAAATATATGGTAGGTATTTGCTAAATGTAATAGAAAAAATTGATTTAATTTTTCTTGAGACAATTTAAATCAAATTTTACTAAAAAAACTTATTCATGAGAAAACTCACTGATTTAGCTCTAAACATTTTAATAGTAATACTTAAATTTATAATCTTCTATTATTTACATGTAATGAGTAAATTACCTTAACAAATGATAGTAAACTATTTACTATTTTTTTAACGGCCAACGAATAATTTTTAAGACCGGTCACACGAGTAAACACAATGGCGAAAGACCACCCACGCCCGTGAACACAAACAACGTTGGTGACCCGGCTCGCCTACCATTTTAAGGGAAACCCACCACCTAAAGGCCCACTATGGTAAAACTCTTGGCTTACTAGGAACATATTGCACCGAGTAAGACTCCAACTCATAACCTTCATTTTGGAAAGTCATGGGGTGCTTATTCTTAAACAAGTTGATCTAAAACTCATTAACGACTATTTACTATTGATATAAAAGAAATGAAAGTAAACTATTTACTTTCATTTTTGTTAATACTGGCCTGGTCTTGTTATTAAATGCGAACCTCAAAAATGTGTTGGTGATCATAAATACTCATAAGTTATACTAGGTGTAGTACTCACTCACGTTTATCGAACTTTTACATTAGAAAATTTACTTCTTTCATTTGATAGTATAAAAAGTAAAAAAAAAATGATTTTATACGTTGTAGTTTATAACAGCGTGATAAGACACAAGTTATACTATAGGGATGGACAAATTCGAAACACCACATGACTCTTAAAACTACATTTTTCTAGATTGGTTTTCTTTTGCTCTCCTCGTATTGTCCTTTCATTATTTATCTCTTCAAACTCTCACACGAATGGTATTTTCTAAATTTAAGGTTGTTTATCTTTTTTTAAACGACACTTAGATACCCATATAACCTACTCATCACAACTAATTAACATTATTTTTCATAAATGAGACTTAAACTTTTTAACTTAAAAACACTGCATTATAATTTGCATCTTATTTATTGTATATTGTAATTACTTTGTGTTTTCTTTATTTTTTTTTCTTTTAACTCTATAGTTTTCAATGTTTACATTTACATTAATATTTTTTTTACTTTCAATTTAAGTCCTATTTATTCTAATCTTTTATATATTTTTCATTTACATCCTGGTTTAAACTTTTCGACTTTATATACCGCAACATGCGTATGTGGTTCTACATTTTTTACATATATTTTTTATGTTTAACGATCATGTTGTGTGTTGCTTTTCTTTCCAATTTATACACATTAACACCTCATAGCGCATGTGCGTAGTTCAACTTCTTTTTACGTTTATTTTTTGTTATGTTTTAGTTCTTTTGTTTTACAAGTTTTCTGGTGTTTGGTCACTATAAACGGTATGACATTGATAATACTTGGTACCGTTTACAGTCTCGTCACAACGCGTAGGCCTGAATACTAGTTTTTTTTTAAACAAATACTTTTTTTAAACGATTGGTTAGTGTTAATATCACCGATTTAGTATTATTCGCGCGTCAAGTCTTAGATCAACTGGTTTAGGTGGAGGCACTCTAGGACTTTCTAAAGTAGAGGTCATGGGTTGAAGTCTCACTAGATGCAATATGCTTATAGTGGGTCAAGGGTTTTACCACAGTGGACCTTTAGATGGTGGGTTTCCCTTGGAATGGTGGGCGAGCCTGGTCACCGGCGTTGTCTACGTTCACGGGTGTGGATGGCATTTCGCCAATGAATTTACCCAGATGATCGTACTTAAAAATTATTCGTTAGCCGTTCAGAAAATAATAATAATAATAAATAGATGTAAACCTTGAACATCCAGAAGATAAAAGGAAAATCTTTCGCATTCCGACCTCTAAAAACAAATAGGTAAAATTAATTTTGAGGGGGAAAGTAAGGTGAAACGACAGAAAAAGTGGCGACTATAGACTAGTGAGGGAATGGGTGTGACATGTACAACAGAGTCTATGCCAGGGTATTAGTGACATTTTAATTTGTAAGAAACATTTTTTAAATCCATCATTTAAGATAAACTACTTATAACATTTTAATAGAAAAAAATTACTAGTTCAATTATCGTTTTGAATAACATGCTCAGAGTAAAACTAGTGAGGTTTTCAAGTGATGATTTTCTCTTATGGGGGTTTGAGACAATATTTTTGGAATTGAATCGAAAGACTTACTGGTTTGGTGGTCGGACAGGTTGAACCGGATTAAAATAATAATTATATATAGTAAATTGTACATATAGTGTATATATATAATTAAATATAAGTAATTTATATATGTATTTTGTAGTTATATTATCCAATACACTAATTTATGGTACAACACCCTGTTTTTAGTAATTCAAATAAAATATAAAAAATTCGGTTCGAACCGGTCTGGTTTCCCGGTCCGACCATCGATTCGGGATGAACCGGCCAGCCAAACCAGTCCAAAACGAATCGATGCGAACTGGACCGGATACCTAGCCGATTCCTGTTCAAACCAGTTGGAACGCCCAGTTTGATCTGGTCCCAACAACAATGGTTGGGGATGTCATCCCAACTGAAATACGAATTGATAAGCCGATTAAAATAACAACTGGTCATTCAAAACAAAATCATACATTTATAGTTAAAGAAAACACTATTTCATCAAATATCGAGTCATTTACACTAGACCAAGCACACGTGACAGTTCCGGCGCGTGACATTAAAACGTGGTCCTTTTGGTTATGGACCATTTTGTTTATTTTGTCTGGTGACCGGTGACATTATTTATCCGATTAATTGACAAGACCAAAATTAACTTATATTATATTATATTAAATGGTTTACATTACAATTTGATACTTTCAACGGCAATTTATTAATGAGGGGGTCTCGTTCGTCCTCTTTTGGTCTTGATATATGTTATAGTGCTCTTCTTGTTGTTTCATATATTCTTTTTATTATGCTTCTTGATGTCATTTTTTGTTCCTATTTCACATTTTTTCAAACTCATTTTGTCTAGCCAAAGGCAAACCTAACGTAATAAGAGAAAAGGGTAAGAACAACGATTTCAAAACCAGCTATAGTTTTTTTAAAAGCTCAAATACACAGGTAAATTATATATACCACACCTTTAGAGTCTAGGTTTATAATTAAAAACATATGATATAAATACTTAACTAATGTAGAACTTGTATATCTAGCCATTGCTAGACTATATGGGTATTAATGTAAATAGATTATCTTTTAAAATAAAAAGTTATTTGATTTTTCATTCATGAGATTTTATGAAAATTATCATTTGAACTCAAAAGTTTAAATTTTATCATTTTCATTCAAAAGTTTCATTAAAATTGATATTTGAATTCATTTGATTACACCTAATTAACATCTTTAATTTTTTCGTTAATCTTTCAATGTGAGAGTTAATTTAAGTCTCATTTTGTAATTGCAATTAGGTGATTTGACTTTATAGTAGTCTTTTGTGGTTTTGTTGGGCTAATGTCTTTTGATTTAATAGTTATATTACTTTTGCCGGTTTTGTTATATCATATATTTCTTTGGTTTAAAGTTAAATGTTTGATTATGGTTGCCTTAATGTTGTGTTATTATTTTTTTAGTATAAAGTTTCAAACATCATTAGCGTCTTGCTGTAAAACTATTTTTGATGGTTTAGTCAGTTCTATTGAAGTAGTCGGTTTTGTTCAGCCCAAAAATCTCATCGAACCCAAATGAATGGTTGATTGCTTAGTATCTACGTAGACTACAAAGTAGGGATGATTAGTAAATAGAGTAGTGGGAAATGGGAATGCTAAATCACGTATGCCCGTGCAGCTGTGCTAGGTAATTGAGCATTAATTTTCATTATCATTTAGCGTTTTTTAATTGCAATCGATGAATTCCCAATTAAATTACTTTTGCGTAAGTTGAGTTTCATTTTGATAAAGTCTGGGTACAGTCAAAACTAAGGTCAAAAGTAGAAACACTTTTATGATTAGAGTCAAAATTGACCACATTTTAGGGACTTAGGTTGTCATTTAGGCAAATTCAAAACCTTATACAAGAAAGATTTATCTCTAAGGTCAACTAAGACGAAAGAACATTTGGTAGTTTGGTAAGTGTGTTGATCAATACATAGAAACAAGAAATTTAGAAATCGAGGGTGAAGATTGTGCTTGAAGAATCATTCAAGCATTTTAATGGACTAGGGGTGAAATAGAATAATTTGTTAATCTTCCTCTTCTCTCATTTCTAGTTTCACATCTTAATTCCAAATATCAACCACACTGTGACATTGGTATCATTAAACAGCTTAGAAACATTTCATATGATGATAAAAGTTTGTTACTTAGGTTTGTTTTATACTTCATAGCCTATCAAGAAAAATATGGGCGTGTGGGTTGTTGATGAATTTTAACTACATTTGGCAAGCAGCGTATTATTATGAAATATTGTGTTATACTTCAAACTGAAATTCAAAGGCTAGTCACAATGTCACTTCTAATGTGAATTTCAATTGAAAATATTGACTTTAGATCAAAATTGACACGAATAACCATTTGATGAGTTCATGAACGTAGCATATTGATTAAAGATGGTTGTTAATGATCTACTATATTTCCATACGTGTGTTTCAACTATAAAATTGATACGGAATATGATCAAATTTATTTGTGCAGTTTGATGCTATGGGGACGAGGTGAATTGATTTGGTTGAATGTGTGGAATTAGTTTGGCATAAAGTAAGCTATGGATGGATTTAGATCTTAAAACAAAAGATTTGTAATAATAGTGTAACTAATTTCTTGTTAGGGTAAGAGGGTGCTCACACCATACACGTCACAACACATCGTATACTCACCAATCATAGTTTATCATATCATATCATATCATATCACACCATTTGAAAGGAGTGCTCGCACCGTGACTTTTGGGGGTTAGGGGAGCCTAAAGATTTTGCAAATTCAAAATGGGGAAGAAACACTTGGCGTAGGGATGTCGTGAAACCGTTAAAGGGCATGGCGTGAAGAACCGGCGGCAGTGAAACTGTTAAAGGGCTCACAACATTGGTGCCACCCCACCTTTATGGTCACCACGAGCACTAGAGGTGTACAAACCAGGTTTTAGGCCCAAACCGGTTTGGTCAAAGTTGGTCAAAACCGGTTCAGGTTGGAACTGGTTCCAAACACAAAATTCCCAACCCTATCAAACAGGGTTTGGGCCGGTTTAGAAATCGGTTCGGGCCCAAATCGGTTTGGCCCAAACCAGGTGTTTTTTTTTTGAAAAATTTGGATTTTTTTATATTTAAAGAAAAATTCAAACTTTTTATTAAAACATAAATACAATTTATACAATTTAAAACAAATAAAACAATTACACAATTTAAAACATTTATACAAGTAAAACAATTCTCCAATTTAAAACATTTATAAACATATATATACAATTTTAAATACAAGTAAAGTATATAAAACATCTTTACAATTTAAACAACATACAAGGGTAAATAATAAATTTTAAAACTAAACATTTAGCATAATCGTTTCTTCGTTCGTTCGTATTATACTTGTTGAAAACCGGGTTGGAACCGGTTTGAAAACCGGGTTGGAACTAGGTCGATTCAAAAACCGGTTTCAATTGGGAAATAAAAAATCGGAGATGAACCGGTGGAGTGGGTCGGGTTTGAACCGGTTTAAACAAACCGGTTTGGGTCTTAAACCGGTTCCCGAACCGGCACCCCTCTTTGATGTGTAAGTCATCTTTAGAACAATAATTAGTTGAATTGATGTATTCTAAGGTTTCCGTTACATCTGTAATATATTTAGAACATTTTGTGATGTGTATTTATTAATAGTGCAAATCTTTGATGGGAGGGAGCGGTCACATCACATTAATTTAATTTTTTGTTTCAATCTCATTCAAAGATTAAAATTTGTGTTCATTTAACACCAACTAAATTTTAAATTAACTTTAAAACAAATAATAAGTGAAATAAACTAAATCAATTGTTGCATTTACCTCCAAAAACATGAGAAGTCATATCAATTTGTTGTGTGATGTAAGAGCAAAGGTGCACCATATACGTACTATCGTTTCCAAAAGTAGCAAAAATTTAAAAGCTCCAGCACTATCAAGAACATTCACCACCACAAATCCCTTTGTGAACTACAATTATCATGACCAAGTAGAGATAACACGAACAACAAAAATTACGATATGGTCCAAATGAAAATTTCTTTCAAACACATGCCATGCATCATGATATACAGATAAAGAGGAACAAAATTGGTTGAAGTTGAACCATGATGTACCATTTCAAGTCCACATGTTATATAACAAGAAAAGCAAAGAAACTTACAAATAAAATCCTCTAATTATCATAATGTTAGACTAGAAAATTCATTAATATATAACTGAAAGAATGGATAATGAAGAAGATACAACAATCAGTGGCGAAATCCAATTTTTTTAGGAGTCGTATGTGTATCGCTATATAATATTTTTTTTGGCCCGGACGGGTCGGGTCATATAATCAAAGTTCAAAATTTTTATTTTAAATTTTATAAATCATAAGTTATAAATTTATAACTGATGATTTGAAGTTTGTAATCTTTAAACCCTAGTTCATATTACTTAATCTCTACTCAAATATCCATCTAAACAATAAAATAGAAGTAACTATATAAAATATCAAAACTCAAATACTCGATAATTTTACTTCAATGCATTAGCCGAAATTGGTGATCAGAAAAGCTACGGCCAGAAGTAGCGACGTAATGATCGGAATTGAAAACTTTTAATTGGTTACATGTCAAATATTAGGGGGCGGTTGGGGATGATTGTAAATTTTTATGTGGGACGGTACAAAGTTTCACGTATATATTTTTTTTGAACGGCAAAGCAAAGTTTCACGTATATATATAATAAAATCGAAGCCTGATTGAAAAGAACAAAATCAAACTTGGGCGGTAAACAACTGCCGACGGAGAAAAAAGTAAAAAAAAACAAAAAAAACCCTAGAAAATCAAATAGAGACGAGAGGAGGAAGAGTAGGTGATGGTCAATGGGCCGAGAGTTGACTATTCCATCAAATGTAGCTATGAAACTCTTCAAGTCTCCAATGACATATATGATTATAGATGGTGAATTCATGAATAGCGTTAAGTATGCAAGAAAAATCATAATAATTATTTCTATCTATTTTATTCTGACTTTGTTTTCTTTTTTACATATTCATTTTTGATAACTTAGCCATTAAACTCTATATTTAAATCAACACAATCTATACCTTTTTATATTTAAAAGTCCAAATAAACCCATAATATACTCCAGGTCAATATTACCTCCCTCAAGTACGTTCGATGCTTTTGTGTTATTTAGTTAGGTTATAAAATAACTAAAAACTAATAGTAAACATTAATTATAATAATGATACATGTATTTTTTGTAATTGTCACTTTCGGTAAAAAAAACCACACGGGCGCAACATACAAATCACTTGCACGCTACGTCGCTACATCATCTAAAAAATTTACATACAATCACAAATTAGTATTGCGTTAATAGTGTCACGTAATACGACAAGCTTCAACACTTTTTAATCTATTCCTTACAAGTGTTTCTCAACAGTTTCTAATCTATTCTTATAAGTGTTTCGGATATGTATGATGTTGGATTTTGTCAAACTCCAATTTGTTCCTTATAAACCACAAGTTATACGAAAACTACGAAAACAAAAGATTACGTATACAGAACTACGTAAATCTATGAGTTACGTATTAGTAACTCAAAATTTCATCTCATCATGATTGAGGGATATAAATCAGAAAATATATAATTACCTAAAATAATAAGATCATAATTTACTTAAATACATTTTAGACAATTAAAAAAATAAATAAGTTATAACCATTGGTTTTTTATATATATATTGTCTACTAATGAAATAAGTTTGAAGAGTAAGGGGTGTTTATATAATTTATTTTCCTAGAATAGCGGTGAGGACCATATGTTTCAATCTTTGCGAGATTTTTGGAAGACATCACGAATTCACAAATCCCCTGGTTGGCGTGGGGTCCGGCCTAATATGCTAAAGTATTGTGTCAATGATTATTTTTATAAAATTGTTTAGTGTAATTTGTTCACGAAGTTAGCCACAACTACTTTAATTGTTTGGTGTAATGATTGTTTACGAAATTGGTAAAAACTAGGATTTTTATCGTGGCGGGGCCGTACGTGACAAAATGAAATACATATTATAACTGGCCCAACTTATTTTTGAATTATTTGATCCGGAAAAAAATTATATCGAAACATAGAACAATTTAAAGCGTACATAAAAAGTCCGATCTTAAAAAAAGTTATTTAAATGTAAGTCTCGTGTGTTGCAACGATGTAGTGAGATTTAACGGCATGTTACATCAAGTATGTGATCTATGTTACGCTCATGCGACCTGATGATTAGAAAATGTAATTTACATGAAATTAATGTAAGAAATTAAAAAAAAGGCAAAAGAGACAAACAACACAACGCTGCTAGAGGTTTCACACTTAAAGGACGAAAATTTACCACTCTACTAAGATATCAATTGAGTTTCATCTTAAATAAAACATATTTTATGTTAACTAACTTTAAAAAAATAAAAAAATTACGATCCAATTTGATGATGACACGTGGT
>BJCM01000042.1:0-11816 GCA_018326385.1 Flaveria bidentis | reverse complement strand
GTTTTGACCATTAAGAACAACATTAATAAAATATAGTAAATCTTTATCATTAGAAATATCGATAAAATGAGTATACGTAGACATTTTATACGATAATCCTATATAACTTTGAATTCTCAATTTTGAAGAAATCATATACTTTAATTCATCAAACGTTATGTTAGTAGATAAACTAAGAACATGTCTAACACATTTACCTTTTAATGGCAGATATTTTTCGACACCGTTTACAAAATGCCATTTACCACCACTGCATAGTATGATATTATCTGATATTTTTAAAATTTTAGAAAATTTTAAGAAGAAAGTTTTGAGAGAATGTACGATTTGTTAAGGGTTAATGTGTATTATATAGGGGAACATAAAATTAGATTAAATTTTAAGGATTAAAAACAATAAATATTAAAATATCTATAAATATTAAAAATATCTTGATTTAAAAAAAAATTGGCGAGGAGGGGCATTTTGGTAAATTTGGGCGAGGGAAACTCATAATCCCTCGCCACGTGGGGTGAGGGAATGGTCGACACACATCATCAATTGGCGAGGGATGCCACGTGGGCGAGGGATTATTGTTTTCCCTATCCAAGTCAACGAGGGATTCCACTATTCCATTGCCACGTCAGCGAGGGATGACACGTGGCGCATACCGATTAGCTTATTTTTTTAAAAATTTCAGTTTTAACTGGTTATTTTAGTAATTTACTTTGGTCAAATGTTTAATTTGATATTTTTTTTAAAATACACTTATGGAGTCAGTTCAATTTGTGTAAAAATTATGATTATCAAGGTATAAAGATTGTCATACCTTATGCCATGTCCAGGTCCACATAACACATTTGTTACTTTAATATCAACGACACCACCATTAATAGCCACACAATCATCACCTATTTAATTAAGGGTATCGAAATGATGAAACAATACAACGATACGTTATAGAAGAATGTTAGTCGCTATAAACTAGGCTTGAAAACGAAGTAAATAAATACGAAGAGTAAAGTGAATGAACTTTTTGTTTGTATTCATTTGTCTAGAAAATAACGGTGTTTCTGTTCATTTATATATGTTAGTTTGTTAATATTCTAAATGAATGGTTAAGAGACACATAAATAAACATAAACAAACAAAGCCATAAATAAACAAACGTAAAGCAAATTTTTTGTGATGCGTCCTCAACAAGTTTATCTATTTGGCAAAATTGAGCTGCTAATCTTCATATTAAAAATTAAATTTTGTGATATTTGACTTAAAGCAAATGGGCTAACAAAGGATTTTAAAATTAGAAATTCAAATTGATTTTAAACGAATATTAATAAAAAATAAATTTAAATGAATGTTTTAACGAACTTAAACAAACTAACATATATACATATTAAAGTATGTAAATGAGCGAATGTAAACGGGTGTGAATGTTGAACGTAAATAAATGTAAATGAACAAACATAATCAAAGAGAGTTTTACCAACGTAATTAAATAAACAACATATATGTTTAAATGACCAAAAATTCATGCTCATAAACATACATGAACTTATGATCTAACAATTTACCAACATTTCACCGATTTTTTAGTTCGTTTACACGCCTACTACTATCTAAGAAGTATAAATTTCGTACCAGTTTGAATATTATAGTCATGGATATTAATATGTGAGGAAGCACTTATGTCGATCCCATCGGTATTGGGACTATGTTCAGGTGCAGTAATTTGAAGATTTCCTATATCTACATCTTGGCAATCATGAATACTGATATGAATAGTTGGGCTGTTGATATGCGTTGTGCCTTTCAGCTGAAGACCCGTGCACTTATGAAAATGTAAAGCCTACACGATTCATACTTGCGTATAATCTTTCGTAAAGTCAACATGCATTCTAATCTCAAATGGAAAAGGCATTTAATCTTACCGTTGGGCGATCACAGGTTTTTGTCTCCTGTAAGAAGAAGCACTGATGTGAAGTATATCCAAAACCGTCTTCGCATGCAATCTTTCCATCCCATTAGTGTATTTGGTGCGATGATACTGCCCAAAAGCTACATTCATAACAAGAATGTCATAATCACATAGCTTTCTAGATTGATATACAAGTACTTGACATAACTTGAACCCATGATATTCAATTCACATGATAGTAACCTGTAACCTTACCTAATGGTGGAGCTACTAGGTCCTAGTGGGTTCGTTCAAGCCCCATGAATCTTTTAATGTATTAATTAATGTATATATACAATATAATCCAGGGCAACGCCTATGAAATTTTGACGCGGAACCCATTGAATTTGCCACCGACCTGCAAGAAAATTTAATTTTACATTTTAAAGTCATATATATAAACCTAACTTATGCTAAATTAACTTTTATAAAAGAATTAAAGTAATTGGACCAATACCCTTTTATGGTTTACATTAACTCAATTAATTTTACATTTTAAAGTCATATATATAAACGTAACTCATGCTAAATTAACTTTTATAAAAGAATTAAAGTAATTGGACCAATACCCTTTTATGGTTTTACATTTAACTCAAATCATTTTAACAATTAACCTCAATAAAGATTTCATACAATTACGTCCAGTACCTATTTTGAACAATAGAACATCCAACCTAAACAAATGTATCTCTTAGTTTTAATTAGCGAAACATTCTTTAAAACACTTCATCCAAAATTTCAATGACAAAGTGAGAGCTACTGTCGACACTCCATCGCCGCAGTTGGTCCAGCCTGCTCGGTCAACTGTCGTAAGGCCGTCGATAGCCTCTAACCCGACAAATTCTATACAACCCTAGTTCAAATATTTGAATGTTACTATGTGTGTGTTTTGAGTTTAAATTTATTAGCTTCAAAACTTCTTGGTTCATTTAGGTTTAAAATTGTAAAAACTAGGATCGTTAGCATTGTTGATTTGGTTTTATATTTTTATTATGTAATCTGACCGACCCGAACCAGATTAGCAAAATTAAAATTTCCAACCCCAACAAAAAGAATTTCAAGATACACCACTGACCTTAATTAATGCCCTTTAAGATTGACATGATAACATCATATAATAATCTCAATTGGTGTCTGACTTTACCTTGATATTTATCTTAGGAGATTTGCATGATGAACCGTCGAATACCACTGGGCTTAATAAAAATCTCATGTCTGATGGTATGATTAACGTAGGGTCTGCTGAATCATCTCCGCACAAGTCACCCCATGCTTGAAGGAAAGCCTGCAAAGATGAACATAATTACTAAACATCTAACAAGTTTGTGGTTCTTTCGCATGGGACCGTGGTTTACTTGAGAGTCATCTGTAAACCCATCGCCTTTTGCATTGTAAGATGTTACATCAAAAGTGGTTGCACTCGCAGTTTTCGGGGTAAACACAATGTACCAAAAGCTCAACAAGACCACCACCAAGAAACCCTGCAAAGAGAATGAGAATAAGTATGGTTATAAGCATGCTGAATCTTGCATGTTATATAATCATGAGAACCTGTTGCCGGTAAACTAGCGAACTTGTGAATACATTCATCTATATACATTAATATGAATCCATGTGTGGTTTAGATTTTCTTACCATTCCTTTAAAGGCCATTGAAGCTGGTGAATCTACTTTGATGTTTTAGTACGCCTCCCTGTATATTTTAAGAATAATTACATTTTCTATATAAGAATGATTTATTCTATATTTTTTTCAAGATAAGTGCATCATTTGTTATTGATAGAATATGTGTATATATATCTTCTCGTATGTTTTATGTATTAACTAACATATGTTACCATACTTATGGTCTAAGATTTTATAGGTGATTAATCTTCATGTATATTGATGATGTTAATCTTGAAATAAGTGGCTCGATTATTTAGTTGAAAAGATAATTCAAATGCTAGAAGATTGAAGTTTTTTAAAATATAAAGTTTGTTTAGGTTAATTAGATATACATAGATAATCAAAGTCTTGATGTTATGATTATCCCTTAATATTTAAAATTTAGAAATTGACTCTATATATTTACTTATTTTTCAAGTTGAGTATCGTATAAATAGAGGCGTAAGAATATTATAATTTCTTGATCATGTTGTGAGTTCTCAATTTGATTACTAATATAAAAAAAGAGTTGTGGTTGGTGTTTATAACCAAATCATCGTTTATGATCAAGTTATACGAGTTCCCAACATATATATCTTGTATTTAATATTAATAAGTTATAATAATTAAAAGAGTAAATTGTTATTTTGGTTTGATTAAAATTGTTATTTTAGTCCATTAGTTTAAATATTGTGTAGGATACATTATAGTTTTCAAAAATTATTCTTTTCATCCATCTCCTCTTAACATTGTTAGTATCCTGTTAGATTTAAGGGGTGTTTTTGACATTTCCACTATCACCCTAAGTACAGAATCATCTTTTTGAATGGCTTGATTGTGGCAACAAAATCTTCATAACATTTACAAGATCCTGATCATAATCTCTGTTTCCGGTCAAATTCGTTTATCATCGCTATTCGATTACAGGCAAGCGAGTTCACGCATTACAAATTTCATGGCTCTCACGGTTTGGATTGTTCGTCGTCCTAATGAGGATTTTGATGTTTCAGAAATCTACAGTAAGTTTTGTTTTAAATTTTTGTGTGTTTTTGGTTTTAGTTCTAGATATTGAAACAAAGATTGATGATGGTGATGTTATTGGCATTGATATCTTTCTCAATAAAAAAGTCATATGTTCTTGAATGGAAGTCAACTTAATTGCAATATGTAATTGGAATAATATTGTTCTTGTTCGGTGAATACTTGATTTTCCAAAAAAAATGATTAAACCTTGAATTGAATCGTAGGCTGGGTTGTTAATAAAGAGAATACGTACAAGTCTGCTAGACACATGGTGTTCTATTTCCAATTAAAACTTAAATTCCTTCAAATGTTATAAAAAAACTCATGATAATATATGCAAACTGCTCAACAAAAACAACGACTATATGGTTCCAAATTCAAGTGTTATCTACTCTTTGACATGTTATATTGATCACAAAAAAGCTATACATATTATTATATTAGTTAAAAGAAACATTCATTTGGATCTAGCGGTAAAATCAATTAGAAATATACTAGTGAAGTTACCCTTGAGGTTAAGGGTTTGAGCTATATCTATGACATATTTATATAAAATAATAAAGTGTTCTGTTTTTTCCTTTGATATTAGCATTATTTATATTCAATTTACATGGATCTCATTCTGTTGTATTTTACTTTGTTTGTGGTGTTGATCGCAGGAGAAAAACCAAATGTTTTTCACTAAAGATGCATCATGGTGGTCATTTCTCTAGCTTGTCAAGAAGGAAGTATGTGTTTGGTAAAATAAATTTTATTGATATGGTGGATGCTGATCACTTTTCAATACCAGAGTTAGATGCCATGGTCCAGGCTTTAGGATATTCCAAAGATGAAGTAACTGATTATCAATTTAGGAATCTAGATAATGATTTGGATTGTGGATTAACAACTCTTAGGTGTGATGCTGATGTACTTAAGTTATTGCAATTTGTTGAAAAGAATAAGATCATTGAGATTTACACTAACCACTTGGAAACAATGGTGCAAACCAGAATATCTCAACCTATAAAAACCTCAAAAGAATTCAACAATGAACACGTTTAAAAGCTTGTTGTGGAAATGTGCAAGTGTTACCATAAGTATTGCTTAAGGCATATACATGAGAACATGAGGCAAAGATGGAGGGGGCAACTGTTTAAAAGCTTGTTGTGGAAATGTGCAAGTGTTACCACCATCCCCGAATTTGATAGGGCTATGGAAAATGTTAGAGTCCAAGATCAATCCTTATATGACTGGTTAAAACAGATTGATCCAAAGCATTGGTCTAGAGCTTATTTAAGTGGTATACTCTCTTATTTAAATAAATTATGTAAATAGATTTAAGCATCCTTGTGTATATAATTTTTGTGGTTATTTGGTGTAGGAAGAGCAAAAAGTGATGTGCTCTTGAACAACTTGTGTGAAGTCTTTAACAAACAACTAATTGAAGCTAAAGACAAGCCTATCATAACATGTTTGGAGAACATCAGAGAGTATATGATGAAGAGAATAATGATTGTGCACAAGTTAATTTCTAAATGTGATGGACCACTTACACCTAATGCAACCAAAGCTTTTACTACCGTCAAAGCTGATGCCTCACAATACACAGTCCTTTGGAATACACACAACAAATATCAAGTTACCGGGCCTTGGATGGACCAGTGTATAGTAGATGTTGGACATAAGACTTGTTCTTGCCGAAAGTGGGAGTTGACAGGCATGCCATGCAAGCATGCAGTGGCCGTAAACTGGAACATCGCATCCCATGGTGTTGAAGTTGGTGTCCCTCAAAGCTGGGTTTCAAAGATATATTGGCTAGAGACTTGGAAGAAAGTATATCAACATACAGTTGATCCAATAAATGGTAGAGATTTGTGGACCCCATCTACGTGTCTAACTACACTCATTCATCCAAAGCATCATACTCAAATTGGGAGGCCAAAGAAAAAAAGGAGGAAGGCTACTGATGACTTGAGTCAAGGCATTTCAAAAAATGGAAAGATGGTAAGAGTTGGTAATACAGTGACTTGTGCATTATACAAAACCAAAGGTCACAACAAAAGATAATGCAAGAGGACAGGAACTTCAAATTAGTCATTCATGTTTGCTTATCTATGAATAATGGTGGAAGTAGTGATATGGTTATTTTTTGCTATTTGTTTGGCATCATAATAGATTTTGGGTGGATTGTTGCATCATAGTAGATTATGAATAGTTTTTGGTTATGACAATGGTTTATGAAAATTATGAATCAGTGTTTTATGGTATTTTGTTATGATAACGGTATTTTGTTATGATAACGGTATTTTGTTATGATAATGATATTTTGTTGTTTGGGTCAAAACAAGAACATTATGACTAATTTCAGTTAAAACAGGAAAATTTTAATCAGTTTCAGTCAAAATAGAAACATTTGACCAAGCTTAAATCAAAACAGAAACATTTAGCAGTTTTGTGAAGATATGTAGCTATTCTCTGCCCATAAATGATATGCCCAATAAGATGTTTGTAAGGTGTTAAATTGAATTGTAGACCCACTTAACAACATCTAATCATACCAGTTGTGCTTGCTAGTCAGAAGAAAAATGAAGACATAAACAGAGATGATAAGTTTGCAGACTCATTTATCAACTATTTTTCTTTTGGTTATCAATACAACTCAGAATCCAATATATTTATATTTGCTAAAGATTTAACTGCCATAAAACTTATATTTTTTTCTTCCAAAGAATGCCCAAGTAATCTTGTATGAAACATTAATATTACTGCAAGATTAATAAATTACTACTAAAAAGTGGACCATCAATTTTTTATTATACTCAAATTGTATATTTTGACCAGTATAGACTAAACAAATGAAAATAAACATGTTAGTACTTTGACCCAACAAAGTGTTTAACTTTTTAAGGTTGAACAAACAATCATAGTATTAGATTCATTTCCTTTCAATTACAATAAAACAGTTTTGGCATGCTACCTAATCCGACCCGTTTAACCCGTTACATATATCATCCAATGAGTTGAGTTGTAGAATTCCAAGTTAAACTTAGTGCTAACTGTTTCATAAAAATATATCCTCATATGGCTTTATATCTAAAATAACATATGACTTTGGATATACAAACTGATATCCATCACTTCTTTTGTCTTTATTTAATTTTTTTTTATTCATTGCAGCCACTCTTTTACCATTTTCTCCCTTAATACTACTTCTTTGCCTTAAATTTGAACTCTATAGTTTATGTAGAGAGAAAAACTTTTTCTATTGATGTCAAATCAATGCTATCAATGTTTGGCAATCGAAAACCATGTAAGACTAGCTTGTTTGTAAACATTTTACTAGTTTTAAGCATCATATGATAATACAAAGTCATGTTAAAATCTCTCCCTCTAAGGTTGCTTCCCTAAATAATATTATAAATATAAGTTAAATAATTAGAAAATTAACCAACCAGCCTTTGAATTAATATTGATTTGAAAAAATTTGCTGATCAATGAACTTGTAATTATTATTAGGTTTTATAGAAAACTTTACGTTCTCTTTGACAGATATGATGCCATCCCATAAAACAATGATTTTTAAGATGGATGGAATCTTATAACATGATTTTGATGCTTCATTTAGAATAAAAACAAGGTCTGTAAGTATCATCGATCTCAATATATTGGATTCAAAATTAGGGTTAACTGAAATTGAAAAGAGGGAGACGATCATTTGTTCAAACAAGGGATAATTTCATTTATTTTAGGATGTTAGTGAAAGCACTAATATGCCCCTTAAATCTGACAGAGAGTTAACAATGTTAAGATAATCAGATGGAAATGGCACTTTTTTTAAAACTATAGTGTATCCTATACAAAATTTAAATTAATGAACTAAAATGACAATTGTAGCCAAACCTCAAGGACTAAAATAGCAGTTTACTCTAATTAAACTATTAATAATAACATATTTACTATATAATAATAAAACTTATCATAATAATATGATCCTTTATTGTGACACCCAACGTAAATCACATAGCGGTCGTGTATAGTAGAGATACTGTGTCCATAAGTGAAGTTTGACGGCTAATATCACGAACGTTTTTGACTGTATTGGCTGCGGATGAGAGGTAAACTCCACAGTTAATTCGTGCTTAGATGACATCAATTTAGGGATGAGTGACCCCTGTAAAGTTTTCACACGATTAACAGAAAACAAATCTGTGAGCTACTCGTGGGTAAAACAAACAATATTGATAGTACAAGAGGCTAGGTGTTACATTAATTTATTTTTTATCAAATCTCATGACCTTTGGCTATAGATTTATATTTAAGGAGGGTTCATTTAATCTTGAAATCTTTGGAATGAGAGGACGGTCATTCCAGCAAACTGGTCTGTAAGGTAATAGAGTTACATTCCATCATTGCCTCACCTGCGAGGGTGATGTTGAGACTAAAGAACATGTACTGTTAGGTGTTTCATCGTGAAAGAAATACAAGGCAATGTATATAACTCTTGCCAAATAGAATATGTAAGTATTTAGGACTTTGAGTCAATTTCATTCAAACAACAGTGACTTAGATGAATGAAGAATACTTATAAAACAATTAAAAGAAAATATCGACTAGGTAACGAGCAAGTCAAATTGATAATATAAAAATGATATATAGTAGGAAAATCTTAGCCACACAACACATCCAAATTTCTAAGTGATGAATCGATAATCGAAATTAAATCACAATCACTCGTTGATGAACAATCAAGACTACACAGATTTGATTATGAAAGGATTAACACGAAAACAAAGAATGAAAAACTTACATCATGATCGATCAAGACTAGCTATATAAAAACCATTAACTAACTCTAACAACATTACTTCTCAACTTCACAATTAACCCCAACGAAAAGAAACATTGACACGTTCAGTCCCCAGTTATTAACAAGACATAATAACCCAAGAAATGATACTTTGAGCATATGACAAAATAGGTTCCTGAAGTTTAATCAACATCTCTAACACAAAGTAAAATAAAAAAATATTCCTATGTTTTTTAGATGTTTTTCTAATCATATATGATAACAACTTTTCAATTTTCATCTCCTTAATCGCGACTAAAAATGGTTCAACAGTTTTGGATCAAAAAAGTTCATCCGACAAGAATCGTCCCTATTACACGATTATTCTCCAATAAGTTTGAGTGTTGTAACTTTAAAGCAAATTAACTATTTTATTAGTTTTCAAACCTATCACAATTATGTTATTGATAAATTGTTACATTCAAGTCTAGTATAGTTTACTAAAAGTGTTTACATTAGTAGGAATGTGATTTAAATGTTGAATATAACAGTTTATCAAATTACAAGCCTAAACATAGTCTATATACAAACCAAAACCTGATTACTAATTAAACCCAACTTGAGCATATTCAAAACCGAAACTTGAATGCCTACTACACATTATTAATATGGTTTCGTATTCAAGTTGATTTGTTATGTCTATAAACACAAGGAACTTGACCCGGGAACTTGAAAACAATTAAACAACCCGACTGACCCCCTAATGTGGGCCTACTAAATTATTGTATCAAGTATATAACAAATAATAACTTTTATCTATGTAACTAATTTCACTTTCAACATTTATCTTTATTAATTACACTAGATATCGTTTCATATTTGATTCTTTAGTTTAACGCTTGTTAGTTTATGTTGTTAAATTAGATCACATGGTTATCGAATGATAACACGTGTGTAAAAAAATTCAAGGTGACATAATCCAAATATAAACCGACATATTAGAAAAAAAAGATAATCAATAAAATGTTAGAGATCGATAAGTTGCACCTCAAAATATTATATATATATTTTCATAATCACTTTTCTTTAAAGTAAATTTTATAAAAAAAGTTATTATGGCATATGACTTATATTAATAATGAACTTATAATTTCAAATTGCAATATAATACAAAATTATAATAAAACATATTATTAATTTACAAACTGTATCATAACAATATCATTGACATTAGTTGATAAGTATTTTAAAACAGATAACCAAAAACATAGTTATTTCAAATTATAAATGAAGAGCAAAATAAAATAAAAACTAAGTCAAAACATTTGACCATATAAACTATACTTATCACTGGTATGTGTAATTTCTGTAATTATGTACTTTGTGGTCACGCTTACTACAGACAAATCTATCAAATAGTTTGTAATCATTATTAGCTTATGTGTTTACATCTATTTTATAATATCATAACGTTCTATTAGATACCAAACATACCTTGACTTAATTTAACAAATTTTTTTTGTGTAAAACGCATGAATCACCCGCTAGTTATATTAAACAACCAAACTAATCTTGTTATATAATTTTGATAAATTCACCTAAAAATCTTCACATGGCTTGATTCAAATTTCTATGTACTAAGTTTTTCTAGATATTTAAATCATATTATACAATAAATTTTATAGAACCAAATTTATAAAATGTGATGATAAAAACATATGATATTTGTTTGAGGTTTTACTTGCTAGTCTCAAGGTTTTATTGTCCTAAGTTCCTATTACGTCAATTCATTTTTTAGTTATGAATGTCACCTAAAATTTTTTTATACACATATATCCTTATATTATAACTAAGTTATTTAAATTAATAATAAAACCCGTTGACAATTAGACTAAAGGACCAATGCTATAACATACAATATAAATAGAAGTTGATTAGTGTAACTAATAAAGATATATAATGAAAAGTAATATAATTACAAACATAAAGGGTCTTTTTATGTAATTTAGTCTAGTTATTTTATTATTTTTATTTGTAGTTTAGGACATTTATTGTATATTATTATTAGTGATAAATATTTTGATCATTTAACATGTACTTAAGATAATAGATAACTTGAAAGCTGAAAAACAACAGATTATACAACGACAAATGATTAGAAAATAAACGATAAAAAATAAAATTATTGCTCTAATATTTTTACTCTAATAAAAACATAGATAAGGGAGACACGTGAAACACCACATTTCTTCTCATCAAATTTTTTTGTTTCTGTCTTTCATAAATAATTATATTGATTATTAATAATATTGTTTAACTCTTTTTTTAGATTAAAAATAGTTTTTTAATAAATTAAGAAAGGGATATTTATATTAGTGTTATTTCTAAAGATAAAATTTTATAAAATAAGAAATTTTTCTAAAACATAAATTTAAAAAAAAT
>BJCM01000041.1:0-24138 GCA_018326385.1 Flaveria bidentis | reverse complement strand
GAACTCGATATTTATATAAAAATTTACACTACCGGGCCAAAAAATTACAATATCGGGCTAAAATTTAACACTACGGACGAAAAAATAGGGGGGCGGCGGCCCCCCCGGCCCCTTAAAAGCTTCGCCCCTGATTGTTTCATGTTAACCTTGTATAATCTCATGCTTAGATTTATGTTTTACCTGTCATATAAATGAATATGTGTCAATGATTCTCGAACTAAGTGGTTAAAATTTGGTATTCAAAATTTAGTTAAATTGGAAAAGTCGTGAATTCAAGTATCATATATTACAAAAAAGAAAAAGAAAAAGAAAAAAAGAAACGGTTTCAAATTGGGCTAAGAGTTTTCTCACTTATAATGGATTTCTTCTTCAGAGTGGTATCAAGTTCGTGACTGATGAAGACGAACTAGTGTATTAGCTTATATTCGGGGACATACGAACCTAGAGCCCTAAGATTTCGTACTCGATTAACGATTAATAAAGATTATCGGGCGTAATTGCGACCCGTAAGTGTATATATATCAATTGCTTACATGTATCTCGTAGTTTCATAATTGATGTATCCTAGTTTCTTTCATTAAAATTAATTCTATGCTGTTTAAGGTGGCGATTTAATTTGTGAGGTTTGGTCATTGGTGTTAAGAGTTTTTTTATTTGATTTTGTTTTAAGCATGGGCGGCCCTAAGGGGGCAGGGTGGACGGCCGTTCAGGGTCCAATCTTCTAAGGGGCCCGAAATTTTATAAAATTTATATTATATATGTATATATATGTATTTTTTAAAAATAACTATAGGTTATTAACAAAGTAATAAATAAACCGAATAGCAAGTTAATTATTTTGACCTATTAAAACTTAGGCCTATTAACATTTCAAATAGTTTACTCTACTATCATATACCAAGTTTAAACTCATTTTAAACACTAGGAGAGCCTGACAATTCGTTTAAATAAATAAGTTCGATTATTTTGTTATAATACTTTTGTTTATTAGTATAACAATTACTGTCTATTATAAATTTTTTTAGGTAGGAATTATTGATTTTATATTACAGAGGCTCATTCTTTTACTCGCCCAGGGCCTAAATTTTTTTAAAAACTCTCGGGACCGGCCTTGATTTTAAGGCATCGATTTTATTAAATTAAAAACATCGAAACCACTGGCTAGACATGAACATTAATAACATCCATGACCAAAGAAAAAGACACAAAATTACTAGCCCCCTGAGAAATTAATTAATAAAGTGCTCTACTCCACCCAATTTAACGATTAAAGTTTAGCTCTACTTTTATTCGATTATTAAACTATGTAAATCACTAAATTACCTGACGCATTTAAAGTTCCCAACTAATATTCTTTTCTTGAACACGTAAATGATAAATCATTAAGATGTATGGATAAAGAACTCCTTATTTATTTTATAGTTTTTGTAAATCACCAAAGCAGAACTTAAACCTAAATCCCAAATTTTAATATGAAAGTACGTATTTTGGATAATTGCATTTGTTACAAAAATGAACCAACATTCAAGTCATTACGTTTCCTTTTAGGGGAGGGAGCCTCATGTTGTTGGTTTCGATGGGTTGCGGCGTCGGGTAATAACACCCCCCGGTCGCATCCACATGCATTCACGACATGTTTTCACGTGTGTAATGCATTTTTTTTTTCATTTTCTAAAAAAATTTTTCTACACTATAAAGTACAAAATAATGATCCAAAAATTTATACACGGATCTCAAAAAATTTTTATTTCATTTATAATTTCATACATTATGATATCCAACAAAACATTCATAGAATCCAAGTCCAAACCACATTAAAACATAGACCGAAGGTGCGTGCGAGTCTTGGTTAAACGGCTTCTTCTACCCACCCGTTTAACCCACCACCACCATATACAATTTATTGGTTTCCCAACATGTACGAAACGTCTCAACTGTCTCCAACAATGCCCACGTATCAAACCTCACCATCATGCTACCACTCAAATATATTCACATATCAATCCTCACAATTTGTGATCATCAGAAAACACCGAATATTTTTCAAAACCTAATCAAATTTTATAGTGTAGTATGTTATGACATGAATTGAATCGACATCTTTTTATTGTTTGGTGACCTTCATAGTATGAACATCCTCTATCCCTTCCACCCTTATTAGATCATATTTCAGCTTAACTTTTTTTTATTAATATTATTAATTATCTAGGACCATAAAAGTCTTTACTTTGTTTCACCACATTCAAATTATTATTATACTTAAAAACTTTTTTCAAACTAATAAGTAAAAACTACATCCAATAAACCACAACAATACAAAAAGCGAAAAAGGTATGTACTTTTGCATGTATCACGTGAAAAAAAACTGATATTAATTAGTCCTTTGATCTTACAAAATATCGACTAAATATATTTACTAATTCTAATAATACTACGTTGTCATGAAAACATATTTACTATGATGATCTAATTCTTAAAAAAAGATATACTAAGTAAGCATCTTTTCAAAAACAAGATACGCTACACGGAGTTGTTTTGAAATATCATTTATAATTAAAAACGAAGCCAATAAATAAAAAAATGAGACTCCAATATTGATAATTCGAGTGTTAAGTTTTTTTAATACTAAATGGTAACAATTAATAGAGTAGAATCTGAGTTGTTTTAAGAAAAAAACTTTGTAAACAGTAATAAATTAAAGGTAAATCACATTAATAGTTCCCGTGATGTGATGTATTTATGTTGCGGTGTTTAAGTTTAAACTTCATGTAATTAACTCTAGATTTAAATTTGCAGGTGAAATAAAATCTGTTTATACTAATAAAAAAGGTTTGTTGGTGACACATGAAGTAATTATAGCCCTTTTATTTTTTTTTCTTGCTTATCTTTTTTAATAACTAATTGTATTAAAAACTAATATTTCTATTTAATTTTTTTATAATTAAGAAAGAGATATTTCAATAAATTTAATTTCTAAATAAACAACTTTTATAAATTAAGAATTTTTTCTAAAACATCAATCTTTATAGAAAAATACAAAATATATTAAAAAATATTAAAAATAGTTTTTTATGAACAAAAATAATTAAAATTCAAAGTTATAATAAGAAAATTTTTAAAAATGATACTTTTTAAGAATGGTTTGTTTTAAAACAAAGCAACTTTAAAATGATGAAAAATAAAAGATTAAAATATAACACCATTGTTTTCTTACTTAAAATCCATACTCGTACGTAATATCAATAATACAATATCTCAAGATATTGTTCTAAAATTCATAAATGTTTTACTAACTATCTAATATTTAAATATTGAACCCGTGTAATATACGGGATGCTAACCTAGTAAATTTAATATACATGACTAATTTTATCATATTCAAACCCTTTTCACATGAATTAAAAAGTGTTTTTATAATAAATGTAAATATTCTGAACATTTAATTTCAGTTTTAATATGTTCATCGGTAGATAACCTTTTTTTGAACGACAAACAATCATACTTTTAAACTACACCAAACTAATTTCCTCCTTATAATTAAAAATAAGATAATTTTTTTGGTATAATTTGTTTAAAAACTAATTTAAAAAAAAAAAAAAATAACATTCTTTTATCACTCTGTTAATCATATGTTATATTAAAAATCGTTTAATAATTAATTAATTTTTATTAACAACTATTTATTATTTTATTTATTAAAATCGTGTAATATAGATTTAGTTAGTAAACGAGATAATCTATAAACCCAAATCAAACTAAACCACAACACAGGTGCCATCTGTTGGAGCCGTATCTTGTCGTCACGTTCACCTCTCCCCTCCCAAAACCCCTTCTCTCTCTCTCCATCACCATTTTTATTTTCACCATATCGAATCCATTGTCACCTACAAAACACACACACACACACACACACACACACACACACACTCTTCTCAAAACACACACTCACTGTGTGTCTTCTCTCACCCTCTATACTCTCAGCTTTCATCTTCAATAGCATTCGATCGATTTACGCCTTCATGGATTCTACTCGAGCTTTCGTCAAAAACGTCAAGCGTGTAGTCGTCAAGGTCTTTTGCATTTTCGCTTGTTTCTGATTCATGATATCTGATTTCCTTTCGTTTTTGATTGTTGATAGTGGTTGTTAACTGGATCTTCCTAGAATCCTGCTTAATCGACTCCGATTTGTTCATCTCTGTTTTTTCGGATCGAGATTTTGAGAGATTTTTTGCTGTTAGTTCTGTTTTTGCTTGTGCGATTTGATATATATCGATTGTGGATGAATGACACTTGGCGACACTTGCCATGCACATGATAACGACAATCTCTATCGCTTTTGTATTCCGATAATAACAGATTCCGATTTCACTTGCTTGTTATTGGTTTCATGAGCATCACGATTAACATCTCTATCTCAGTATTAGATTATCAGATCCACAAATATATTTTTTTGAAGATACAAAGATTGATGCAAAAAATAATATTTTTGGAAAATTTGTTTATTATTATTATTATTAGTATATTTATTTATTTTCTGCCATTGAATCTGCTGTTTGGGCATACAACTTGCCCTTAAATAGTATCAAAATAACTAGAATTTGGTTATATGTCTGAGTGCCTGACGTAATTGATGAAAACGGCAAATTTTGATCAACAAATATGATAGCAAAAATTATTTAATTTACATATGATTCCCAAATAGATTAGAAATTCAATTCAAAATATGTTAACTCTTGTTTGTGTGATTTGGAATGGAGATAACATAAAATAATTATCACTCTGACTACCATGTCTATAGCCTTGTCTATCTATACCGATTACCATATATATTGTGACATTGAATATAGAGGATGACTGAAAGTCAATGTTACTTTTGACCTTTTGTTTGTTAGGAAATAATTTTTGGTTCTGCCATTGAGGGTCAATGAATCAAAATAACTGATTATGGTCATGATCAGTGTGAATAACTCTTGTGCCATATATGAATTCCTGAGATCAGTGTAAAGATTTGTGGTGATTGGTGCTTTTTTGTCAAATATAAATTATCATTATGCTCTTGAGGCAAAAGTTGTCCATTACATAATGAAGATAACACCAAATGTCATCCAAAAGCAAGGTTCCATGCAAGTGAATTTCAGGTTAAAAAGTTCATTTATTAATTTTCTTTTCATTATTGTAGGTGGGAACAGCTGTGGTTACCCGAGATGATGGAAGATTAGCTGTTGGCCGGCTTGGTGCTATTTTTGAACAGGTATTTTCGATGGCTTTTTCACAAATCACATACATAAATTTCAAAAATAGCAACATTCCGTATGCAGGGTAGCTTTAAATACCACTTTAGTATGCAGGGTAGCTCAAAAATTGTTTTCATTTCCTTCATTGATACCATATAGGAAGAGAAGGAAGCAAAAATTGAGATTTCCTTTATCCACGAGTTTATTACATATTGAGTTCCCAAATATGAATTAACCTACTAAACTTGTGCACCAATCAATTTTATTGCAGCTTGAAAAGCTGAATTCCCGAGGCTTTGAAATCATTTTGGTTACTTCAGGAGCTGTTGGAGCTGGCCGTCAAAGGCTTAAATACAGGAAAATGATCAACAGCAGGTCCCCATTTTCCCTTCCTTTTTCATAACATTTTGAAATTCATTGAATACATGATTGTTAACCTTTGTTTAAGTTAGTTATCACTGATGATATTTTTTTTGCTGTAGCTTTGCTGACCTCCAGAAACCACAAGTTGAGCTTGATGGAAAAGCTTGTGCAGCTGTTGGTCAAAATGGTCTGATGGCTTTGTATGACACTTTATTCAGTCAGGTAAAAATGTTAGCCTGTTTGAACTAGTTCCAAAATAATATACATGGGCATTTTGGTATTTTGGTTTATGCTCACACATTGCTTTGTTGCAGCTGGATGTGACTTCTTCTCAACTCCTAGTCACGGATAATGATTTTAAGAATGCAGATTTCAGGCTCCAACTTTCTCGAACAGTGGATTCATTGTTAGATCTTAGAAGCATTCCAATTTTTAATGAAAATGATGCAATAAGTACTAGGAGAGCTCCTTATGAGGTATCTAAACGTCATTGCGCTACTGGATTTAGATTCCCTGTATTCACAGATATATATAATTTCAGGAAAGTTCTGTCTTACAGGACTCCTCTGGTATTTTCTGGGATAATGACAGCTTGGCAGCCCTGCTGGCAATGGAATTGAAGGCAGATCTTCTTGTTTTGCTGAGTGATGTTGATGGTCTTTATAGTGGTCCCCCAAGTGATCCACGCTCAAAGCTAATCCATACATATGTTAAACAAAAACATCAAAAGGTGATTAGTTTTGGCGATAAGTCAAGGATGGGAAGAGGTGGAATGGATGCAAAAGTCAAAGCTGCAGTCAATGCAGCTTATTCTGGTACACCAGTTGTCATTGCAAGGTACCATATTTTAGATTCTAGATCCATTTTTAGCTTATATATGACTATAATATGACTATAATTCTACATTATTTGATTTTGGTTCCTTAAAATTATCATTGTAGCGGCTATGTTCCTAATAATATCATAAAGGTTCTAAATGGAGAACGTGTGGGTACTCTGTTTCATAAGGATGCACATATGTGGATTCCAGTTAATGAAATTGGTCCACATGAAATGGCAGTTTCAGCTCGTGAAGCCTCTCGAAGACTTCAGGTTAAATAAATATTATGCTTATAGTAGTAACCTGTTCTTAATCTTTGCAAATGCTATACATTCTGTTAATTAAATTATGATACATACATATATGCACATAGCACACATGTACATGTTAAATACATATGTATATTGTGTATGCATATGGAGACATGCTTATCACCTGATAGATTTTGATTGATCACTTTTTTGTTGGGTATTATAGGCACTAACAAGTGAAGAAAGAAAGAAAATCTTATTGGATGTAGCTTCTGCATTGGAGGCAAATGAACAATTTGTCATGCTGGAGAATGATGCTGACGTTGAAGCTGCACGTGATGCAGGATATGATGAACCTTTGATAGCTCGTTTAGCTTTAAAACCTAGCAAGGCATATCCACGTGCACCCTTTTTATTTCTCAGAATCTTGTTTTTCCTTTCTGGAAAATTATATATTTATTAATTGTCATTTTACTTGCTGGGATTATTGTATTAAGCAATGAAATCCAGGAACTTCTCTTGATATGCATAACACCATTTTTATTTATTTTTATTTTTTACAGATCCGTGCTCTTGCAGAGTCTGTGCGTAGATTAGCGGAAATGGAAGAACCCATTGGTCAAGTTTTGAAAAGAACAGAGGTGAGAGTAGAAAATAAAGGGCATCCGTTGTCTCTACTTAAAGTTGCTCATATCCTCTATGTAACCGAGTATCATATTACATATTATATGGTGGAACTTAAAATGAATTATTGGCAAGTTAATAATGCATAGAACATAAGAAGCCTAGTATCTTTCTTATCCTGATATTTTGCTTTGTACTCAGTAATTGTTAACTACATATTTACTATATTTTCATGTGCAGCTTGCTGAAGGGCTCGTCCTAGAGAAGAAGTCATGTCCTTTAGGTGTTCTACTTATTGTTTTTGAGTCTCGGCCTGATGCATTAGTTCAGGTAACAATAAATTCTTCTACCAGTCGCAAATATGTTTTGTTTGATGCTTTTTGCAAATTTATATGAGCTTGTAAGTGGTGCACCCTTTACAAATTAATATTTGATTTTATTTCATTGAATTTGCAGATAGCTTCTTTGGCAATACGTAGTGGGAATGGTCTGCTATTAAAAGGAGGTAAAGAAGCTAAAAGATCAAATGCGATACTGCACAAGGTTTGTCTTAAATATAATTCTTAATAATTATATATCTTATATTAGTTATAAATCTGATTACTTGTATTTCTAAAAATCTGCACGCTTTGAAGGTAATCACTTCTGTCCTCCCGGAAACTGTTGGAACAAAACTAATTGGATTATTGACATCAAGGGAAGAAATTCCAGAGTTGTTGAAGGTGTGTAAAAAAGTCGCATGCTTTGTAATTGACTACAATATATGTTTGATTTAGTTCAGTAATGTAACACTTCTCTTTTTCTCCCAATAATATTTCAAACAGCTTGATGATGTTATAGATCTTGTGATCCCTAGAGGAAGTAATAAACTTGTCTCCCAAATAAAGAACTCGACAAAAATTCCAGTTCTTGGTCATTCTGGTAAGATGAAGCTTGAAAAAAAGCTTCCACAATGGAACAAATCAAATAATAACAGAGTATTAATCTGCAACAAACTCATAAATTTCCATTGCAGATGGAATTTGCCATGTGTATGTTGATAAAGATGCTAACTTGGAGATGGCGAAAAAAATTGTATTGGATGCAAAAACAGATTATCCTGCAGCCTGTAATGCTATGGTAAACCTAGTAACTAATACCCACTTAAATTTGTACTTATTTCCAAATTCTTATGTTTTCCTTATGTTTGTACTTTTGGATTTCTAGGAAACACTACTGGTGCATAAGGACTTGTTGGCTAGTGGAGGGCTACAAGAGCTTGTTCAAGAACTTGAACAAGAAGGTACTGAAGCTTGTTCACATTTCACATTACCGAGTTAATAATATAATACAATACATTGTTATACTGAAACAGAAAATGATTATGCAAAGAAACCTTTTGTACCAAACAGTATAATGATATTTTAAATAGAACTATACACACATGCATAACGGTGACGAGCCGAGCCTGAGCTTGCCTAAGCTCGAGCTTGGCTCGTCCAACTTAAGCTTAAGCTTTGCCCAGGCTCAACTTGCTTAGTATTTAATAATTAGTTATTTAATTATTTTTTACATATATTTAAATTATATATTTATTTATTATTAGATAATTTTATGCGACATAATATATGTATATGTAATTTTTTTATCATAGTTTTATATATAATAACTACCAAATATTATCATGTAATATATAAAATAAAAATTATACTATTAATAGGCTTGTGAGTCTAGTCAAGCCTCATAAGTAAAGCTCGGGCTCAAGCTCGTTTATTAAATGAGCCTCGATATAGGCTTGAGCTCGGGCTAGTGTTTGTTTAAGCTTTGTTCGATTTTAGCTTTTAGCGAGGCCATCTCAAGTGCTTACGAGTAGCTCGGTTCAGTTTACACCCCTGTAGACTCCCACTTCAAAGAGTTCCCCTAACAATAATTATGTATTGCAGGTGTTACCCTATTCTCTGGACCGAGAGTGAATGGTGCGGTTAACTTCTCAAAGGCAAATACATTCCATCACGAGTATAACTCCAAGGCTTGCACAATTGAAATAGTGAACAATGTTGATGAAGCCATTGAGCATATACACAGTTATGGAAGGTATGTTAAATCTTTTCATACCAATTAATCTAGAATTAATCTTGTTGAAGGGGATGATCACTTTCACTCTCACTTTCTATCTTTAGATTTCTGGTAAACTATTTTCCTTCTATTTCAGTTCCCACACAGAGTGCATTATTACAGACGATCAAGATGTTGCTGAATATTTTCTAAATCGAGTTGACAGGTATTGGATGAGTTAAAGTGCCTTTATGTCGTTTTCATTTTTTAAGATATCTTACATAATAGCTTTCTCTTCATTTGGTATAATAGTTATCACTTCAAAAAGAGAAATGTATGGATTTGAAATCGTTTTTGTTACAAATGTATGAGTATTGATTATGCATTATTTCCTTCGGCAGTGCTGCAGTTTTTCACAATGCAAGCACAAGATTCTGTGATGGGGCTCGGTTTGGACTTGGAGCAGAGGTGTGAAATCTTTAAATCCATTATGACATTAATCTCAACCGCAAATTGTTCTGTTCTCATTCATTTTCTTGTAATTATATAATATTTCGAAAACAGGTTGGAATCAGTACAAGCAAAATCCATGCGCGAGGTCCAGTCGGTGTAGAGGGACTCTTAACAACAAGATGGTAAAGCATAAATGAACTAATAAATTTTGTATGTTAGGGATAAGCCAGGTTTCATCGCTATATAAAGTCTGTGGTCTATCATTTTGTAATAAATTTTGTATATTTCTCCTTGTCCTCAATACCACTATGTACATGACTATATAGAGGGATGGAACCTCTTAACCATAACGGGCTTAACCCTAAATTACAAAATTTATTAAGAATAAATATGACTAAATTGTCTAAACAGATCATTGACGCAGAGAACTAACGACTTAAACTCCATTTGATCTATGTGCAGGGTGTTGAGAGGTAAAGGGCAAGTGGTGGAGGGTGACAAGGGAGTTGTTTACACCCACAAAGACCTTCTAATGTCTAACGGCTCTAATGGCTCTAACGGCTACTAGACCCGTTATTGTTTCAGTCATTATCGTGGTTTTATATTTATGTTGGACTGGGATATGAACGAAAACAGTAAATTGACATTATTTGAATAATGTATTAGTGACAACCTGGTTACATAACCCGGTCATGCGTAAGCATTTTGACTTTTACTCTGAAAGTTGATTTGGTCTAGGTTTTTTTCAGTGGTTGCAAAATCGAAGGGTTGGATGGGGTGATTCTGTACATTTTAAATCCAATGAATATCCTTGATGAGACTTGATGGCATAAATAATCAAATCTTTTGGTTGATAAAGAACTCACGTGAATTGTAGGCCTTTACATAAATTTAAATTGACAACACATGATTATATGAACATCTGGCATGCTAAATGGAATACAACTGAATTGATTGACCTTGTAAGTTTTTTTTTATAATTAGCTGACCAGAATTACAATCCTTAGTTGGTTGGGCCAAGTACGCTCCTGCGCTAGCAACTAATGTAAATCTAACACGTCATTAGTCGAGGTGCCAAGTACAACAAGTATGCGCGCTTTACTTGCATGTCAAACGATGCATAAAATATAGCAAAATTGATAGATTTCTGGTCCGTGGTAAATTCATGTCTTTGTGGTCGGATGCCACTCATACCACTCTGAGTAGAAAATACTCTGATCATTTCCCATTGTCGTTGATAATTAACTTGGCTTGTTTTGGCCCTATTCCAATTTAATTTTGTAATTCAAGGATGGAGAATGAGGGCTTTGATTAACTGGCTGTTGATATGGCTGTTGATATGGATGTTTCTATGTGCCCCCCTGAGAAAAGACTAGCAACCAAATTGAAAAAAAAAGAACATTAAGCTTAAATTGAAGAAATTGTTGATTACTCATTGAACAATTGATGAAAACAAGTTAATGGATATGCGTAGACAGGCTGACAAATTAGACAAACAGATGAAATCTCAAGGCTTGAAAGATGCTGAAAAGGAGATAAGATTGGATGTAAAAACTAAAAATTATTATTTTGGAGATGAAAGCTTTAGAAACAAAGGTTCTCAAGCAAAAAAGCTGGGTTAAATGTGCGATGGAGAGTGACGAAAACACTAGTTTTTTCACGGTATGATAATCTCTTATAATTCTACTAGTAGTATAAACGGGTTATTTATTGATGAGGTTTGTAAAATAGTCCTAAGGTCCTTAAAAATGAGATTATTAACAAATAAATTTCTGCCTAAATGGTGTGGGTAGATTATGGGTTGCCTTTCATTGCCTAGACTCTAGAGCCTTGGTTCTTGTAAACAGTAAACTAGTGTTTTTCTCTCGTGTTACGGGCGTAGGAGTTTGATTATTTTCCTCTGTCTTAAGCGATCATGACTTTTTTTTTGTTGGGTCGACTCATCGGAAACCGCAAAAGCATATACCGATACCGGTTCCAATCATATCGAACACCGATATCAATGTTTGACGCCAAAACACAAAAAATAAACTTTTTCTGTTAGAAGGTGATGACTCAGGATCTTCCTTATGGATAAGATCTATAGATGCTTGCCTTAGGTTAACTAACACAAAGAAGATACAGTTCACTCAACGATTGCCTTTGGGTTCCGAACTCCATATGGGGAAGGAGCGTTGTTGTTTGCAAGGTCTCGATTATTTACATGGTGCTGAACCTTAGAGTGCTATGATGGGGTATTTCAGTCCGTCCCCACTAAAGCGGCTTAGGCGTCGCCACGGGGAAATCTCCTAAATTACAAGGAGAGGAAGATAGAGTTAGCATTGATTGGGAAGGAAGTTCCCCGGTCTCTCTTGGCAATAGTTTACATTTCTAATGTTCAGCTATAAAACTTTGTTGTTATTCTTAATTAAAATTTGAGTTTTAAATACATTTTGTAAAATTATATAGCCGATATATTAAAAAGCAAACTTCACTCACATTGTTTTTTTAATATATATTATAATGTTAGAAAATTTTTAATCAATCCTTCACTATCAAAATGGTATTTTTCCTCTACACGTAATTTATTGTTTAATCATACTTTAATGCTTTATTTAATACAACTTTTGACTTGTTTTTGCCGATGAAAATTTCTAGATTCGTGATAATCGGTGTCTGTTATTTTTTTATTGCTAGTTAATAGTCAGTAATATTAAGTTAGGGGTTGTTTGTTAATATTTAAATGATTAAGTGTCGAACCAATAAAAGATGTGAACCATTAAATATTGAACCATTAAGAAAGTTGATATATCGTTTAATTATTCAAAGACAAATGTTTGACCAATTAAGATAAGTGGTGTTAACCATTCAGACATTTGTTTGCGAAACAAACAGTCTAGACCATTAAATGTTGAACCATTTAGACATCTGAACCATTAAAAGGCCGATTAAAAGGCTGTCAAACAGTCCTTAGTAATCATTCCTCCATGTCAGGGAACAAACCTATGACATCCAATCTTCTCCTTTAACTATTAGACCAAAAGATCATTGGTAATTAGCGTTTGCTATGTTTTAGTTTTCTGGTTCATTGACGTTACCAATTTTTTTGGCGATTATAAATACCCCTTCAAATGATTTTTATTTGTTATATCACTCTCGTTAACTTCTTAGAATAAGTAATCTTTTCTCGCATTTCTTTCTTTTTTGACCTATTTTTTTAAATGGCCAGCGGATGTTATAAGTCCAGTTACCATGTAATCCCATTAGCAAAAGGTCATCCACGTCCGCAAACACATATAACGTTGTTGACCGGCCAGCCTACCATTCCAGAGGAAGCCTGCCACCCAAAAGTCCACTATGATAAAACATTTGACACATTTAAAACATATAGTACCAAGTGAAACATAAACGCATAACCTTCATTTTGAAAAACGATGGGATGTCTTCTCCTAAACCAATTGACCTGGGTTCATTGGCGAACTGGTCCACTCACTATTTAGGGGAAACCCACCACTCAAAGGCCCATCATGGTAAAACCTTCGACCCACTTGATACATATTAGGTAACCTCCACTTTAAAAAACCAGTCTCTTCCCAAACTAAGTGATCTGGGTTCATTTCTTTTTTGGTACGTCACCTCTTAATATGATAATAAAGTAAACTTCTAAGGTTTATTTGTTTTCTTAATTTTTATTGTTTTAATTTGTATGCATAAAAAAGATATGTATAGCAATAGAGTTGTCAAGCAATCTCGTAAGCTACTTAGGATCGGTTATAAAAAGAGCCGAGCTTATATTTGAAATCTATAAAGAAAGTGTTTTTTAGTTTACTTCAGCATATTAAAAAATATATTGAAAATTTTTAGAGATGGTATTTTATTTAAAAATATTCTTATTTAAAAAAAATCTTATATAATTAGTTTTATAAAACGTTTTTAGTTTTTATAGAAAGTTTCTTTTAAGTTCAAATATGTTTTATGTTAAATTTGTATATAATTCAATTTTTTTAGATACGTTTTTATTTGTGTTATTGAACCTTCTTTTAACAACAAAATATTTATTAAAACTAAAGATATTCACGAAATAAAATATGATAAATTTTGAAACTGAGAAAGATATTACAAATGATAAGAGTATAAAATGTGTAGTTTAACATTTGTTATCATGACCTTTTTTTGAAAAGTTATGTCGTCTAAAATTAAGGGATATGAAGATAGACAATTAATATTTTATCATTTTACACCCACAATTAAAACTACCACCCACATTCAATTAAAAAAATAATACATAAATGCTCTCTTGATTAATACTAGATACTACAAATTAATTTATTTCTAACCATTATAAATATGTGACATACGTCATATTTACTCACCATTGCATTTCTAAAGCATAGTCTTCAGGTGATTATCATTGCTATGGCTAAAGTTATGATCATAGTTAACATAATCTTCATTCTTCTTGGGGTCTACGGTAACACTTTCGATATCATATTTTTACTTATGAAATCTGTATACTATCTATTGACTGGATGAAATATCTTTCATCTTTCATACAAGTGTATATATATAAATGCATCTTAAAAAAATAATTAAAGTTTCTGGAAAAAATATGATGGTTTAGCTACAAAAAGAAATTTATCAAATATATTGGGTGAAAAAAGCAGTCATCTTTTTTGTTTTCATCTTAGAAAAATAATACAAGTATTATTTTGTTACCAATTTTAAGAAAACTAAGCTCATACTTGAAAAAAACTTTGCCCTTTTATATCTGTATGTTTTGTGTTACATTTCCTTCAGATAAAATAAATTAACAAAGTTGTATTATGTGTTTGAAAACATAAAAATGAATTTAACTAAACGTTTTATTTTATTTGGTTCAAAAAGAAAATAAATTAATTATATATAAAGAAAACAACTAAATGATTCTCAGGAGAAGTGCCAGAATGATTTTTATATGTATTTGAATTTGTTGTACATCACATAAACGTATTCTTGTTAAGTTTTATACTTTTTACGGACAACATAAGGTAAAATAAGGATTTAAAACTATGAAGATAAAAAACATAATTTTTAACATCAGGTTTTTCAATGTTTCTCAGAATAATGAACAATTTTTACAATTTTTATTGAAAAAAGTTGAAATGAATTTAAGTTATTTTATTTTATATTATACCGAGTTGTTGATTACTCTAGAAAGTTGGTGTCGCATATAAGCTTATAAAAGATTAGAAAGAATGAGAATATGCCAAGCGTGCATGGATGATTATGTAAATGACGTGTAATAGTGTTTATTTATGCATAGAAACAAATACAACACGATTATATGGTATAACTGTGTTGTTTATCATATACAATAAAACTTTTATTATAATAACAAAACAACATAACTATAATAATACACATATATATATGATTATAACATAGCTATAAATAGTGAATTGGAACAATTTCCACCGGAAATTGTCCACTATACGGTAAAATGAAGTATACAATTTCGCACAAGTAAAACTGACTATTGTTTTCATTTATTTTTTTCAAAATGTCATTTTCTATATAACAATTATAACTAAATTAAAAAAATAAATCACTTGATTATATGTTGTCATTAAAACAACAATAAGATCAAAGTGTTACCCACCTTAAATTTTTTTAAAGAACTTGATGAAAAACAACAATTTTGCTAAATTTTAATTATTTTATTTTTTCTACATTCGAATCTTAACCATTAATTTTCCTAATCAATGGTCTACAATCCTTCTTAAACAAAAGTAACTTTTTATTGCACCCAACCCCCTACTTAAGTATACAGTATACACAAACATATCAATTGTATTTTCCTGGATTTCATTAATTGACAGTTGATATGAAAAATAATAATTAATGGTGCAGGGGCTGAGACAGAGTTAGCAAATGGAATGGAAGAATATGTTAGGAAAAGTGAGGGGCATCCAAATGAGATGTGTTTTATACACTTAGGAGCATGTACTATTGAAAATGTTACACCGAATGTTGTGAACAAAAATGTAAGAATAGATTTGCTAAGACTGGATGGTGTGTTAAAATTCCCAGAAGCATTTCAATATGTCAATGTGAGTACCCATGCTGAATAGGTTAACTTTTTTTATTTATTAATTAATATTAATATTAATATTAATATTAGATGCAATCAATCAGAATTCTAAAATGAATAATCAACAATATAGGTTATGTTATCTTTTTCTTTTTTTTTTTTGGTATGCATTTCTTATCTTTATACTCTAATAAAATAGTAACGTGAGATGGAACGTGACAACACCACAATTATTCTAATCAAATTTTTTTCGTCTCTCCCTTTTTAAATAATTATCTTAATTACTAATAAATTTTTAGATATTTTTTAGATTAAAAATAGTTTTTAATAAATTAAGAAAAATATCTTTTTATCAATGTTAATTCTAAATAAACATTTTTTATAAATAATATTTTTTTCTAAAACATCATACTTTTTAAAAAATATGATATATTGTAAAATTGGTGTTTTTAAAAAGTAAATAATTTAAAAACCCAAAATAATTAAGGAGTTTTGATAAAGAAATTTTAAAATATGATATTTTATACGGTTTGTTTTGAAACAAAATGTTTATTAAAAAATTAAAACAATATTTTAAAAAGTTAATAACTGTTTTATTACATATAATACTTACTAATACATAATTTTAGTCATATCATATCTTGAAATATCGTTTTATATTCCATAAATTTCATTATAATAATATTTTATTTTATTCAATACGTCTAATAATAAGTTTACTAAAACTAATACATGTATAATAAGCAAGTGGTGTGTTAATTATATCATACACCAATGATAAGTATTCTGATAGTATTTTGGAGCTGGAGAAGAGTTTCTTTCAAAAGTCAGCTGAAACATAAAATAAATAAAGGCTGGTTAGGGTACAATTCTCATCAAGAACAAATGGTCTATATTTATGAGTAAGTTTACCGGTAGTTTGAGTTTGTCATTTAAAATTTATAATATATTAATTATCAAATTGCTTATGCACCATGAGTTGTAATATATACTTGGTGAGTTTCACCATCTTTTGTCTTTATCTTTTCTTTAATCTTTAATTTTTATATTTTAAGCTAAACATTTACATATTTTTACAAGTTAGCCCCCAAACAATTTTTTACTTACAAATTTAGTCCCTTGTATTATTCATCTTTTACAAATTTTTTGTTTTGGTCTAAATTTTACGAGTTAACATGCTATGACTTGCACGTGTGGTTCAACGTTTTTACGTTTATTTTTATCATTTAATGGCCCTGTCACAACACACGAGTTCTAGATTGACTTAATTATTGTTTTTAATGTTTTACGTCTCACTTGTGTGGTTTAATGTTTTTAGGTATATTTTTCGTTTGGTTTTGTTATTTTCGTTTCTATTTTTTTTATACGAGTTTTACTAGTGTTGGTAGTCGTTGACATTGATATGACATTGGTGATACTTGCCATGATTTTACGTTTCCGCTGCAATGTAGGGGGCTTAATTACTAGTTTTATATAAAATTTAAAGTTATTTTTTAACGAGTGAATGTAAACCAAATTAAATACTGGTATATTGATGCATGATGTTGGTATATATTATTAGGTTATTGGATTTAATAATTACAACTTTATTTGATGGCTGAGATTAATCCAACTTAAAAAATATTTACAGACACTTTCAACATTGAGTTTATTTTTCTCTAACGATCTTTTACTAAATGAGAGTTAACCATGGTAGTTTTTTTTTGATGATTTAGACTGCTTTGTGGCCAAAACACAAACCAGAATATTGAAATCTACAATTAGGTCCGTCAAATTGAAACTTTCACACACTTAGACCCGTCAATTTCCACTCGTGATCTGAACCACTTGACTCGTTGGAGGTAGATTTTTGGGTGATGATGGATGCTAGATACCAGAAAACAGACTAGGTGGAGGGTGGGTAGTAGCGGAGTTGAAAATAAGCTCAAAGTTGGCTACATTTTTATTAAAAATAATAGTAGGAGATTGTTAGAGGAAAATAAACTTAAAGTTGAAAGTGTCTGTAAAAATTTCCTAAATTAAAATTAACTGCAACCAATAAATAATCTAATAAACGTATATTATTAAGGGTAGATTGATGTATCATAGGGTTAGAGTATAAAAAGGCCCGTCAAGACATGTGTATAACATGTTTAAGATTATTTAATATTTACTCGTAAACAAGTTTAGTGAATGGGTGTCTTAATTGTTGATTATACATTTAACAAATGAATACTTGTATCAAAAACTATATAGCCCAAATTATACTTTCTAGTTATATGTAGCCTATGAAAGTAAGTGTAGACGAGTTTGTTGTGCCGCAACATCAAAAGTAAAATCAGACTAGATCCAAAAGAAAGACCCTTTGTTTGGTTTACTTTCTGTATGGTGTTTTTGTGTGTTTAATACGAAGCGAGAGCAAGACGAACTATCTATGTGTTTGATAAATGATTTTATTTTAATTATAAGCGTTATTGAACAAAGTTTATATTGGTTTTATAATTCTTAACAATTTGGAGAGAGATAATAATATAAGACTAACTCACTTGATAGATAATCTTGTCTTTTAGATTAAAGGTCTTGAATTTAAACGTTCGCATGTAGTAATTTAGTTTGAAATAATATAAATAGGAGTCGGATTTAGAGGTAGTCCATAAGGGAGGTGAGGCCCCCACTCAACCTTCTAATGGGACACTTAAAATTAGGTAAAAAGCATAAACGCCCCCTCTCCCTTTTTTTACAGCCCCCAAAGCTCCAACAAATTGACAAATAACCTATTTTCATTACTTAAAGCTCAATGCTTAATGAATCATTCATGATCAGCGATATTGTCTAGACATATATCCGTGATCAACTTACAAGTTCATGTGAAAGTGTTTTTTACAAATAATTAATAATACATATATTTTTTTAATTCGAATATCCGAATCTGAATCTAAAATTTTAAATTTGGATTTGAATATTGAAATCCGTCATAGAAATTTTCTGATATTTGAAATTGGGATATTCGATTTTGAACACCCTTATTTTGCCCCCATTGAGAAAAAGTTCTAGATCCATCAATGTATAGATATAAGAGTAGGGTAAATTTATCGTTTATAAAAATGAATAATTAATTTTTATAGGACGGGGGGAGAATAATTAACTTTCGTCTTATTTTTAGATAATTATGAATCAAGGGTACAGTTAAAGTAACATCTAATTTGATAGTATTTTCTTAAGCAATTATGCTTAATAAAAAGAGAAAGGTTTAAATAGAAAGTCTTATAAAACTAAAAATATAAAAAGTAATCTCAACAATTTATCTTATTAATCAATGGTTGAAATCAAATTGTAAGAAAAAAATTATTTGAGGGATATTTTAAGAATAACCACTTTTGTTGATTTTTTATAAGTTCTTCCTTTTTTAAATGTCCATAACTTTTATATACGATATTATTTGTTTAAAAATTACACCAAAAAGAGCGTTTTTATGTTTAAAACGAGTATAGTATTATTATATAAAAAGATAAAAAAATTGACATTTTTAAGTTTGTATCTTGTTATTGTGTTTTTAGTGCAGGTAATTGTCTCTTTTTGTTGGTTATTGTGTTAATTTTGAGTATTATTTTTTTAATGATGAATTATTTATCAATACTAATAAAAGAAAATTTTTGTATGTCACTTGTCACAATTGTAAAGATACTAAATTCTATATTCCCGCTTCTCTCTCCAAATAATCATCACATTAACCACAAATGATATTATTTAAATCTTTTCATATTATATATATAAATTGTTTAAAAAAATCTTTCTACAAATGCAATTCGTAAATAAATAAGTTTTTATAAAATAGGAATTTTTCAAAAAAAAATACAATATGTTTTAAAACCTGTGGTTTTTAAAAATAAAATTTTTATAAAACAAAAGTAATTAAGTTTCAAATTTATTATAAATAGATTATTAAAAATGACACTTAAAAAAATAGTTTGTTTAAAAACTAATTTTTTTGTAAAAAAAAGTTTAAAAAATGACATCGTTCTTTTATCACTCGTATATAATGTCAATCATATCTTATATCAAAAGATCATTTTATAATTTATTATTTTTATTAATGGGTACTAACTGAGTAAAAAATAGAATGATGGAGTAATATTGTTGTGTATACCTAATATCTATTATATAAAATACATAATAAATTAACAACTAATTAATCTAATACATTGAAAACAATAACAAAATAAAATAATGTTCTCATTGTGTCTTTTGATCTTCATTATGTTATCTTAAATAATATGAGTTTTGAAAAATATATTGTTAAAATAAAATCATTGTGTATTTCTAATGGTAAAACAATGAATAATAACAAGTTTATATAATCTATTAAAAAACACTAACAAAATTAACACATTGTGTTATCTTCAATAATGTTTTCAGAATCAGATCGAACAATTAACCGGACGTCTTACGGGTTCACTACTTGGACTGGTTTAATCGGTCGGACCGGAGATAAGAACCGGATAAAATTATAATTACTTTATAAATATATATGTAAAAATTCTAAAAAAACAAAAAATATATATGAAAAACCGGTTCGACCGGTTCGACCGGTCCAACCCCCAGTTCATCCAGTTCGACCTCTGGTTCAACCGGTCTGATTCCCGGTTCGAACGCCGGTCTGACCGGTTCGACTTGTTCGACCACCGGTTCAATGCCAAAATAGTTTTAAGCACCGAACTGGACCAGATTGGAGTCCGGTTTCCAGTCCAACCGGTCGAACTGCCCGATCCAATCCAGTTTTTAAAACAATGATCTTCAAAACTATGAGTTTTGAATACTAGATAGGTGAAAATATATCATTATGTCTTCTAATTATAAAAGAATAATAGATAACAAGTTTACAATTTATAAAGATAATGACAAAAAAATAACACAAAATGATATAAAACATAAAACATAATGATTAATACACATAAACAAATGATGTAAAAAATATGACACAATGAACGCATAAGACACAATAAGCTGAAGTATTTAACAATGATCAAAATATCATTCTTTTATAAGCAATAGAAGAGTACATGTTAAGTCCATAATTCTTTTTAGGCTTATTAAATATCCTTTTTAATATAACCCTAACCTAATAAAAAATATAGTAATAATTTGTATCCGTGTTAACAAAGTTTAGTGATCTTTATGTTTTAATTACTAGTGCTGTACTGCTGTGTGTTCTCTAAGAACGACTATGCGATGAGTATGTGATGAGTTTGTTAAAAGAAAATGCCATACACCATGATCACACTTAATTTGACATGAGTATTTGAAATGGCAACTATACTTGTTATAAAATAAATAAATAATATATAAAACTTTATATCATGTTATGTTATAAGGTAACGTATCGTAGTATTATTACAATAATTACTTTTCCGGTGTAAAGAAACCATACACCATGATCACACTTAATTTGAGATGTGTATTTGAAATGGCAACTATACTTGTTATAAAATAAATAAATAAAGAATATATAAAACTTTATATCATGTTACGTTATAATGTAACGTATCGTAATATTATTACAATAATTATTTTTCCGGTGTAAAGAAACCATACACCATGATCACAATTAATTTGACATGTGTATTTGAAATGGAAACTATACTTTTTATAAAATAAATAAATAAAGAATATATAAAACTTTATATCATGTTATGTTATGGTGTAACGTATTGTAATATTATTACAATAATTATTTTCCCGGTGTAAAGAAACAACACACCATGATATATAACACTTAGAACTTTACTCTTTTCTTTTTCTTTTAATTTTTTTGGGTGCATATGTCATTAATGTTTATGAAATTAGGAATTTTTACTCACGATGCAGTGGTAAACTTGAATATCATTAAATAAAATAACTTTATTAATAGTAATATTAACTAAGTTTAGTCACACAAAAGAAAAGGATAAATGTCTAGTATGCCCATAAAGATATCGACAGTATTATTCTTTCAATTTAAATTATTCAGAAAATTGGTGTTGAATTTGTCATCCTACTAGACCGTGAAAGGTAGTTGAGGCGTTCATCGACGAAATAATAGTAATAAAACTCTGTTAATCAATTTAAATTATTCTTTCATTCTCTTTCAATTATTAAAAAAATATAAGAAATGAATAATAAATTAACATATATAAATAATAATGTATATAATCGTTATAATTAATAAATGAAGAAAAGTACATAGAACAAGATGAAGAGTTATTGATAATACTTATGTATATATATGTATACCAGATGGGTGCCCGCACGATACGGCGGAACGTAATGTGATAGATCAATATTTTACATTCGGCACATGTTTTTGGTATTTTGTTATTCTTGTAGAATTTTACAAAAATCAAATATGTCGAGCACAAGTGCATACTAAAATAATAAGATTTTAAAAGGTTTATACGGTTCTTAAAATTCCTAAAATAATGCAAAATTTAAAGGTTTATATTGTTCCTAAAATAATGCAAATTCAAAAGAACAAATAGTTCAAATTTGTTAAAAATTTATGTAAGTGTTAGTAAGTGTAAGGTTATTATATAATTAATTGTAGGGAGTAATCCGTAAATAATGATATAATTACTATTTTACTCTTAAAAATAGTTGTACATTATGCATTATAGATAGTATAAATTACAAGACAACAAATCGTCCAACTCATCTCTTAACAAAAAAAATATGTAAATGCTTTTTTTAATTGCTAGTGACTTAACAGCGGTGGATCCATAATTTTTTTACTGGGGTTGGAAATTTTTTATGATCACCCGAATATTACTAAATTCTACAATTTTAGTTTCAGCGTTGGTTCTAGTCACATATATAATAAAAGTTTAATACCAAATTAAATTTCAAATACATAAAAAGTATGACAATTTTCATTAAAAATCTACCTATTTTAATAAAAGGGTAAATAAGAATCATGGTAACATCACATTTATTTTTAACAATTTTTCTTGTTTCTCTATTTTATTAAATAACTCCATTAATTACCAATTATATTATTTAATTTTTTATTAAACTTATTTTTAAAAATTAAGAAACATATATTTTTTAATGTTTATTTCTAGAGAAATATTTTTTTCTAAAACATCATACTTTTTTAAAACACAAAATATTTTAAAAATTACATTTTTAACATGTTTTGTTTAGAAACAAAATGTTTACGAGTAAAACAAAAAACAGTTAAAAATAAATTTTTAAAAAGTTTATATTATCGTTTTATTACTTATATTCCTTACTCATGCTAATAAAAAGCATATATAGTTTTTACAATTAATAAAATTTATTTTATTTAATATTTTATTTATTTAACACGTATACATGAGTTCGGTAAAGGTAGTGTATAATAAAAATAATAATAATTCTGAAGTTATTTTCAGCAGGTTTTATTTTTAAAACCTATTCATTACATCATCAATAAAATATTAATAGAAAATATATATTTTTCAATATAACAAAAAATATTGGGTTATAACCACGAACGGAGCGGTGAACACTAGCAAACAGCTCCAACAAAAAGTATTCATGTGAAAATTGGTTAGTTGAGGCTTGGGCCCGTTGGGGTGGTTTCAACGATCCAACTATGTATAACTATAGATTTACGGTTGGGTCATTGCTTCAATTAATTTATATTTTTAGAATATTAATTTGATATTTGGATAATTGGATTTATAGTAATTAATGGAGTAATGAACTATAAGTTTAAATAGTTGTTGGGTTTATATGAAAATTTTAAAATATGTGTTAATTAGCTTATAATAGGTTTATATTTGTAAAAATTTAAAATAATACACTGGTTTTTTTGGAGTCAGTGTCAAAATTCCTTGAGGGTCGTAGAAATCTTTTGGGGGTCAATTTTAAAAATTAACAGGGGTCGGTGTCAAAATTTATTGAACGCGTGTCAAGATTAAATTGTATATATACCAAAGAGCTAAAATTTACATGTCTTGCAATATAGTAAAAAAATAGGCCCTATAATATAGTGTCAATAATCAGTATGAACAAAATCTTATAATACGACAATAATTGTTTTACCAATAAATAAAAATACTGTAGCAAAATAATCTAATTTACTTATTTAGCCGAATCGTAAGACTCTTCTAGTGTTTTTGAATTGAATTTAAATTGGATCGACTAAACTAATTAAAATGTTAACGGACTCTAAGTTTCAATAGATCAAGATAATTAAATTGTTATTGGGTTTGTTAATTAATTTGTTAATAATTTATAGTTGTTTTTAAAATTATACATACATATATAATATAATTTTTTAAAAATTTCGAGCCCCTAATGAGATTGAGCCAT
>BJCM01000040.1:0-25041 GCA_018326385.1 Flaveria bidentis | reverse complement strand
TGAAGAAAAAGTCTGAAGACAACAGCTGAAGAAAAAGTCTGAAGACAAAGTCTGAAGACAACAGCTGAAGACAAAATCTGAAGACAACAGCTGAAGACAAAGTCTGAAGATAACAGCTGAAGACAACAGCTGAAGACAACAGCTGAAGAAGTTCTCTGAAGGACTTTGGTTGCTTCAGCCTCTTCATAATTCTCTACACCCTTCAACGATGACAAGACAATTAAACTCTTGTTTATCATAATATTTTTACTCCATTTGTATAGATTTATTAACCTTTATCCATTTAGTTAGTGATGAAGACTCGTCTTTGTTAAGTTTTTGAGGCTGGACTTCCTATGTACCCTGTTGGGGCTGCCATTGTTGTTGCGGATTAGTTCTTTTAGTTTGGGCTGCTCAATTCTCAAAGATTGTAAAGTCGCGGGTTGTAAATTGCTTGAAGCCCGGTCTATGTAAACTCTTATGGTTTTGATTTCGTTACCTAAACCTGTGAACATGCCAAATTTTAACATTTACTTGATGTCTATTTTGTTGCATTCTGAATCGGTTATCTTTCTTCACACCAATATGGCATGAGATTCTTCGTGACAACTATATTACCAATCGTTTTAACATGGCGCGCAAGATTATGTAATCGCATAATTGTTTCTCTTTTCTACTTATCTTTTAGAGCTTTATGTACAAGTGTTATTTTAGGATAACCATATTATTGTGGTGAACAAATAATCCTACGGAAATGATTGACATAGATGGTTATGGTTTCAGATTTTATATATTGTTCTTCTGTAAACATGGGACACCTATAAATTAGCTGTTACCATCCATTTTTTAAACTAACTGTAAATGCTTGTTAAATATAGATCAGAGGACAATGTTTGGCAAAATCCCACAATCGTAGTATGCAGGTGATACCTGTTTATTTGCTTAATATTGATAGAAAACATGTGTTAGCAAGTTCAAACACACAATCATGGGTTAACTCAAGTCTGTTAATATTAGACGGTACGAAGATGGTAGTGATTGTATTTCATTCCTGTTCCCAGTTCTAAGGGGTGTTGGTGCCACATCACCACGCTTATTAAAACTGTTTATTTGATTGTTGTGTTTTGATAGCATAAAAAGCTGTTTTGAAGGTGATCCGGATTGTTTATCCAAACTCATGTAATTATTTGTAACTGTGATAAGCACCGAACGGCCCCTTCAAAGAGCAAGCAGATATCCAGAAAGAAAACTGTAATTAATTTCTTTTACCAAACAAACTCAGAGTAGAGGTTTTGAAACTAGATAACAGATACAAGCACTTGACCATCGCCACGTGACAATTAATATTCAGACCGAATGACTCTGGAAGACTGGAACATCAACATTTTCAGCAAAATTTGTGCCAAAAAAACGTAAACCGCAAATCAAAACATGTACTAAAAAAATCCTCTCTGGTTGCGTTTTATGTACCATAGCTTCGGTCTCCTGCATCTCCAAGTCCTGGGACAATCATCCTGAAATCATCATTCAAACATGAGCTTTAGATCACTCAATAACACATGATCAATGAGTTTGTGAAATTGCTAACCCATTATCAGTAAGAGTTGGATCAATGATTCCAGCATACACATGAAGCCTGAGGAGATTATATAAAATGACAATGTTAATCTCAAAAGATGATAATGTGTGTCACTTAAGTCTCGAAGGTTTTTTTGGGTAGAGTAATATAGTACCCGGGGTACTTCTCACTCAGTTTTGAGAGTGCTGGAGGGCATGCTACAGCAGATACCTAAATACATGCCAGTCTCTACTGTTATTTACGATTAATGGGTGGAGGCAAATAGGTAATTCAACATAAATAGTTCAATGATGAAAATATTGTGATTATATAAAACATAATATGAACGGCAACTCTACTTACCACTTTGATATGCTGGTTGTCAACTCCGCGTTCCTTGATCATGTCAATGGCTGTAACTATTGTGCCACCTAAAGATTATTAAAATACGAAAAAGTATGAAATAATTGGTGAAAATAAAAATTAACATAAAGGGCTGGCTTCATTGTATGAACAGATACAAACAAAAAAGAAACTTACCTGTTGCTAGCATAGGATCTACAACGAACACTCGAGTTCCTTCAGGAAACTTTTCAGGTAACCTGCATCATTTTTAATAAAAATAACTACCTTATTGATAACATTAATAAGTATGTTGTTATAAAACTTACTTATATATATTTGATACCATACTCATCTTAAGGATCTCAAAAAGGATGTTTCAATAATATAAATTAATTTTAACTTTTATGTTAGATATTTTATAAATACACGACTTGTGAACTTTTGGAGTAAAATGGTGGAGTGAATAATATTATACCAAAATTACACCATTTTGGTCTTGCTTGTAAATAATTATAGCAAATTTCACACCGTTTTGAGGACTTGATGCTAATCAGAGATGGTCTATATAGTATTAAAAGCCATACATGGATCTAACTCCAAAAAATCAAAAGAAAATCATCAAATGATACAATATCATAAAACTTTTGGCAGATTCCTACTGGCTATTGCACAGGATAGCATCTAAACATGATGGAAATACGTTCAGTAATAAGTAACGACCCTGGTTGGAATTCTTACTTGTTCAAATATACCGTCGGTTGAAGAGTCTCCTCGTTTCTGCTAACACCTTGATTTAAAAATAAAAATAAAAATGACAAACAGATATACAAAATTGACAGTAAATGTGAACCTACCATAAAATTGCCATAATAAATTACACTTGGGGATTAACATATGACATATTGACATTTAAAAATTATTAATTACCTAGGTGGTATGTTTTGGTTGCTGGTAAGATGGATGATGCATGCTCTGCAAGAGCAAGACCAGCTCTCAGGATCGGAACAACCTGCAAATGTGACTTATGAGTTAGCAATAACAAATGACTATTATGCATTTATGCTTTTATCATGACCATATTTGGAATTCAGGATGGAAGATACCAAACAATTCTAGAATAAAACCAAATCTTTTTGAGAAACTCTAGACCAATACGCACACAAAAGACGTGTTTTAAATGAATCATAGTGAAAGGACATTAAAATATACTAACCGCTACAGGTTCTCGTGGATCAATAAATTCGACCTCAGCAACTCCGAGTGGCGACTGAATTTCCCCTGAAACTGTAGGCTGCAAAAGATGATAGATTTATTTTTCTACAAGTTTCATGTATGCCAAAAACTAATTGTAGGCATCTCAAATTTATATAATGGTTAATGATCAATTTTAACTTTTCTGTCAACTCTGTTCTATCTTTATTTAGTATCTCTCTAATAAAGTTTTACTATAAATATAAAAATAATGGAATGATGCATACCAGCCAATCCCTGGATGCTTCATACATAAGCAACCTTCCTAACTCTGCCATGGCACTCTCTGCAAGAAATTGACAAACATATCACAACCCTTATAAACAAAAAGCCCTCTGACAAAGGCCTCAAGTTCAAATCTAGCTCCCGGTAGCTATTTTGCCTTTAACCCCTTTTTAGACCACCTGCGCGACACAAACTACGTTTTACCTGATCCATTGGTTAGCATGGTATTGACAGTTCTTAACTCACGGTTAAAAAAAATCAAGAACTAAAAAAATCAAAATCTAATATGATCATGTCCATCCAATTGCATTGCACATTCTAGGTACAAATTTGCAAAATCACAAACTTCAAGATTTTGACAACTTACATTTCCAATTGCATAAAAAAATGAAATTAAAAATCTCAAAAAGGGTACAAAAATTTAGCTTTAGACCAAAGTATAATCACAGAAGCAGCTTCGAGATCATCTACATCCATGATCCACTACAAGTCACATTCCATCATCAAAAACAAGCACTAACAAGCTAAACAAAACCAAAAACCCATAAAGATAACTAAACTTATCAAGAACTTCACCACATTACTTACTAAAGATAGGACATGGTGTTTGCTCATTCCTAAGCACAGATACCCAGTGTTTGATCAAAGGATGAGGAGGCACAAACACCTACAACACATCAAACACCTTAACAATCAAATTGGGTTATTAAATCAAACACCTTAAAGTAGCCACTCACCAACATTCTATTATCGAGCACAGGCTTCTTCTCAGTGGTGGCTTGCAAGGGCATGACGATGGTACGTTGTTTCCGGCGCTTATTAAAGCAAGAAAGCTGTAGGAACAATAAAGTAAAAGCAGAATTAGGGTTTATAATAAACAATTGGGGAAAAGACAGAGGGTGGAATAAAGAATTGGGGGAAATGATGGTGGAGATGATTGTTACGTTGTTGTGAAGAGAAAGTGGAGGAATGTGGGGAAAAGGGGGTGGTGGTGGTGGTGGTGGATACTGGTGGTGATGGTGGTGGGTGGTGGTGGTGAAAATGGATGAAATGGGTGAGGAAGCCATTAACAAAGTGTGCGAGAATGTGGGTGTTACCGGATTGGGTACCGGATGAACGTGGAGCATGTTTAGTGGCCACATTAACCATCTTGTTGGGATTGCATAAACATATGTGTAGTTGATGGACCGGACACTGAACCGGTTGACGTAACAATAAAACTGTCTGTAACGTTACAATGTGCCCTTTTTTCCACTGACACGTTTGGTTAGCATGTTACGTGAACTTTTCAGTCACTTCCGTATATTCTTCACACAAACACATTTTATTCCCAACACTATATCATACTCATTCTTTCCACAAACACATATTAAAAGCTCAAAAAAACACAAATTAACACATGTATTAATCAAGTAGGCCCCACTTGAGCCATCCTCAGGGTGCCCTTGGTATGGGCGACAGACGGGCAGGCATGGACGATAGGCAGCAACGTTGCCTGTCGAACGAGGTGTAGGTGTTTTTGCTTACGTTGTGGATGGTCTAAAAGCTTGGACACCGGGGATCACATGATCACTTAACAAACAGATCACCTTTCTATTAAAGAATAGAGCGTGGTGAACTAGCCCACCCCCAATAACTGACTCTATTGAATCATATTGCCGCAAATAAGATTCAAACACACATGGACATCTCAATCGTTTGGAGGCCTAATATGAATAAAAAATTTAGGGCACTCTTTCATATTCGAGGTTGAGATTGATAACTAATAGTATCATCAATTAATCAACCAATAAGATAATTAACTAAACAAGTAATAAGATAACCCAAGTTTTGAATACACAAACATTTCTATAAAATCTTGAAACATGTCAATTATCTATTACTCCATATGTATATGAATCGTAGGGTATGTAAAAAATCACTTTAAAACAATTAAAGTAGTATAAGATTGAAAATAAATAATATTTGTTTTAAAATATATTTATAAAAAAATTAAAATACCTTTAAGAAAGTTATTTTAACAAAAAAGTCAAAAATTATTTTCACATTTATTTAATGTTTCAATTTGTTTTATGTAATTAACTTAATTAGTTAAAACATGTTAAATTTCAAAGCTACTTTTTATGAAATTGGTTTAAACGTTGTGTTGAAGCTGCTGAACCAACAAAGATTGCCTATGTTTAAAAAAACAAAGCAAAAATCAAGCGAGACTTATCACTAACTGGATTAAAAAGTAAAACCTTAACTTTGAAAAAGGAAGTGCCTAACCAAATCATCTATATTAACTTTTTCTTTCACAATTTGATTTCACTATATACATGTATAATTAGACTATAAAATTAGAGGACTTACAATTTCTGGATAACTAAGGCTTGTGTTTATTTAATTATAGTCTATGAACACCCCTACAAACATACAACCTCTTATTTAGAAAGTCATAGGAATAAGAGAGTACCAATAAACCACAAAATTTAATGGTTTTATATATATTACATCACTTGTAGGATTTTATAGAGGGAAAATAATTGCGTAACCAAAGGTTTAAATGTTATACAACTTATGATATAATTTTTTAAGCAATTCTAAGTTTAGCTTAGTCCTACTTGCTTAAAAGTCATGTTAAAGATGATTTAAACTCACGTACATGGTTTTTTCCCGTTGTCTTTTAGCATAAGGTTAATTTTATTTTCTTTTGCTCCCTTTTAACTATAAACTTTTTTAGAAGCTTCACTTTTTTTATATAAACTTCCGAGTATTATGAGCGCCCTACCACAACGCATGAGTTTGTGACATGGTTTGTTTTTACATAAATTTTGAATGTTATTATAAACAAAATTGTTTTAGTTTTCTTATATAAAGTTACGTCATTATCAACCCTCTCAATATGCGGATTTGCGATAACGTTTCAATGCACGAGTGTTAATACTAATTAATTAGTAAAAGCAGGCCTATGAAAAACAATCAATGTAATCAATAAGGTTTTTTATCTTCTGGTTCATGTACTTGTACACTGGGGTCAATAGTCACTTGGTGTAAGGGTGAGATGATTTTAGTCCAACTTCTTGTTGTGCTTTATGGTGTTGGTGTTTTTATAGCTCACATTACTAGCTAAAGAAGAACATCAACTTAACTTGCCTTAATAAAAGCGAAGGCCTAGTTGATTCAAGTATTCAATCATCGAAGCGTTCTATCATGGATTTTTACCTTGCGATTGCTCGTTGATCGTAAGATCTAACAAAATATTGGTTGACTAAATCTAATCAAAACCCGAAGGAAATGTTTCAACATATAAACTCAAATAACTGAAATGATCTTCGGTTTTTAGTTTTGGTGGTGGATTTCCCAAAAAAAACTAGACTTTGATTATCGGTTTTGGTGGTGTGGGGACACCAAATCAATGTTTGCATGCCCCTACAATTTGCATAGTAGGGATATCCACCCACTTCCATTTTATAAGCAATTTCATATTTTCCTCTTTAAACTTTTAAAACTATACACTTTTACAAATCATGTTTAATTTATACATAATATATTAAAAACTTGTGTTTTAAAAAAATATATAATTTTACAAGTTTAAAGGAAATATATGTAATTTTTCTAACTAAACCATGATACATGATTCCAAACAAATTTTGAAGTGAACACAACGCTAGTTGCCTTTTTTACTTGACTTGCACTAAACAAAAAGATATGAGGATAAGTTAAGTCTTATGTAAAGGATATAACGAACGTGGATTTTCTTGAAACCATGTGAGATGGAAGCAAAAAAATTCAAGTCACTATATAAGAACACAGTTATAATATTTAAGATTTTATAACGCAACATAATAAAAAAGATAGATAAATATTTTATTAAGAACTATGATATTTTATATATTTAAGATTGTTTCTCGCCATGATAAAATAAAATTACATATATTAGGGAACTCAAGTCTCAAGTAACTGATTTCGGTATTTCACTTCTCATTGAGGTTCAAACTTTCTAAAACTTGCATGCTAATGATATGCATCTATTTTGACTGAAACTTGATGTTGATGAGCCTTTATGGGTGATTGTAAAAATTACTCGAGTTAAAAGCTACAACTAGATTGTTGAATTGAAAAGCATCATGTGATGTACTTGAGAGTTTACTTATAATCAATTACTTCCTATCGTTAAAAGAGAGACTATCCGAGGATGGAAAGGAAAACTAAAGGTGTGAATTTCTGATACGACCCAAAAACATGACACAAACCTAACACGATATTTACGAGTTTGGGTTTACCATACACGAGTCCGGGTTAGGTTCAGGTCAAAACCGTGAACCCGCTTAGCTAAACAGGTCAGGTTCGGGTTCAACCCAACGGGTTCAAGGGTTGACCCGTTTGACCTATTATTTTATTTTCTTATTTTTATTTTGTATATATATTGTATCATAAATTAAATTTCTTATGTGTTTTATTTCAAATTTTAGAACTTAAAATAGAAATTGGATGTTGGTATTAAATTTTACAACTAAAATATAATTGTTTTATATTAACTGGTATTTTTTTTGTGAAATAGCAATCTTAAAGTATTAATATGAGAAAAATAAATAAAAAATTAAATATTCGGGTCAATTGGGTCGTGTTCGTGTCAATCCGTAAATTTTCATGTTGTGTTCAGGTTGACACTTTTGATTAATTTTCTTGTTCAAGTCGTGTTGGGGGTTCATCAGAAAATTTTGGGTGTGGGTCGGGTTGAACCCGACAACATGAGAACACAACCCATTTACACCCTTATGGAAAACTTTTTTGAGACGAAACAAGCTTCGAAAGAAATTGGCCCGCAAAAACAAATTATCCATGTTTTAAAAGACTATTTCATGTTATCTTGTAAGGATGATTGCTAGTTGTCCCATTGTCAAGTTTTTGATAAACTAGGTCTCCCACCCGCGTTACACGGCAGTATTTTTGCCGTTTTTATCCCGTGCTACGCAGGGTGAGTCTGATCATTATTGTTTTAGTTTGTCGAAACCATATAAGCAAATACCAAAATCGGTTTTGATAATACCAATATCAGGAACAATATTGTTTGCTCATAATCAGTTAGATTCGTTACTGTACGAAAACAGTTCCTGCACTTTGTATAGCCTACAATATCATATAAATACTCGATTTTAAATAGTAACTGTATTCGCTATAACCAACAATAACAAAAAAATACTCGATTTTAAACAAAATGGACGGAAATAAAAGTTAATAAAAATCATACCATTATAACAGAACACACGTCTACGTCAAAATTTTAAAGTTACTATTCGTCCGTTGCATTTAAAATGTATACTAATAAATTTATTTACTTGCAACAATTTGTATAACTGAATAAAAAGTACAATATGACCATTGAATAAACTAAAATTAAATGTTTAAAACTAAAAGTTGCTAAAAACAAAAACCAAAAAAATGTTGCAGCCAAAGTCTAAAAGTAGAAAACTTCACTGTAGCGTTGGAACTTTTTAATATATAGTATAATATCATTACAAGACGAATGTTAAACAACCTAATTTATGTTAACTCACATGCTAATTACTCCTAGTCTTCAAGGATTTTATATATCCAAAACACAGTCAAACATAAGACTTTGCATCACAATCATCAAAGGATACCAGATGTGACGGTGGATCCAAGTGATGGTCATACTTTTGAATGGAGCGATCCTAGCTTTGTAGAAAAAATCCAAAATGTTCATCGTATCTTATACTGATGGATTCAATGTGAATAGTTCGAACAGTCTTTCTTACCGTCTACAATTTATTTTATTTAATGATTTTTAAAGTTTTGTATGTTTCTATTATTCTCTACCTATTCCCATTCCTGAAAAAAGAACTTTGAACATGATATAGACGTGTTTCTTAAGTCCTTATTTGTTAATAAACGAATTGAAGGAGTTAATGAGTTATATAAGTATTGTTTTCTTACATACGATGCATGCTCTATGAGTAAATTCACGATGAGAGTTATACTACTATGGGTCGTCAATGATAAGTTGGAATTTAACAGCTATAGCTTGCTTAATGATGTCACAAAGGTGGATATTACAATGTTATAGCTTGCATTGTTTTGACAGTGGCCATGTGGTCAAGAGTGTTTCTGAAATAGGGTTTTTTGATATCAAGTTCAAATCAAAACTAACAATTAATGACCGGTTTTGTTCTAGCATCATAATCTAAACAAGTGAATTCTGCATTGTATCCTTTGACGAGAAATAAATTAATCACATGATGTTGTCAAGATTACGCTAAACAGGATATATAAACAAGGACAACATTAATAAAGTCCCCATTGATGATTATACAAATAAAGAAAATTTCTTTCAAATCAAAGAAAAGGTAAATCATTCAACAATGTCAAAACCGAATCCGGATATCAAACCCGTTTGTTTTGTCACAATAGATGTCTTTGAAGTCTGTTGATGGCGAGGATGCCAACAATAAGAAAGAAATAAAACATCAAATATTTAACTAAACAATACAAAAAAATTAAAAATGAAAGAAACTACTTGAAAAATTCAAAGACTACCACCAATGGGTGAGTGTGAGGAGGTTGAACCTGCATCAAGTGGGTGGAAGCGTAGCGTGACCATCACGAGAACAAGAGCTCTTTTGTATTCAGTTCAACACCTATATACGTGTAACACATGTGTTTAAAAAATTAAATCAAACAGTACATGATATATACAAATTCAACTTATTGCTAACTTCATTGGATCTACCCGTAAATCTAATCGATCATTAAAATCCCCATCATATCTTACATTTTTATACCAAAACATCCATAAGATTAAGAAATATCACCGGCTAAACAGTATAAAACATACATTTTAACTAAAAGAAGCCAAATTAATGCTCATTCTCGTATGTTATAATCTTACATCTATTTACCATAAGAGAGAGCGCATAGAAAGAGAAGCGGTGTACATGACTGGTAGGAGCACCTATCCACCACCCTCGGTACTAATTTTCTCACCTCGACTAGCGACTACTTCCAGATCACGTACCACATCAACTCTAAGTATCTAACTGTTATATCGTACATCACTGTGTTAAATCTTATTAAGGTTATTTATATTTCAATAAAACAAACTTATATTATTATTATTATTATTATTATTATTATTATTATTATTATTATTATATTGATTAAAAACTATACGAGTGACGTATATATAAACCCACCCCATAAACCCAAAACCACACTCGAAACGCCATCTGTTGCAACGATATATTGTCGTCACGTTCACCCATAGCCTCTGCCGCAGCCCCACCCCTTTCATTCAACCTCAAATCACCATTTTCACCACACACACACACACACACACACACACACACACACACACACTCACTCAAATCCTCTACAATCTGAGCTTCATCTTCCAAAATCCTCCAACATTCAACCGATTTCCCCCATGGATCCCACTCGAGCTTTCGTCAAGAACGTCAAGCGTGTAGTCGTCAAGGTCCAACAAATTCACTCTCAGATCCCTATAATTTTATTATTTCGTAATTTCATTCCGATTCATAACACTCGTTAATCTGATTCTCATAGCATTTGTTCTCCTTCGATTAGTTAGATTTTCTACAATTGTGCTTGATCGCGATCGAGTTCGATTTGTAGTTTGTTCATCGATCGCTCGTTTTCGGAGGATTTTTTGGCGTTTGATTTGGTTTTCGCTGTGCGATTTGGTGTGTGGATTAATGACACTTGGCAACCCGTGCCATGCACATGATAACGACAATTGTGATGGCGTTTGTGATAGTATTTGATGGCCATTAATTCGCTTTCGCTTGGCATGTCATGTGGCGACACATTTGTTTATTTATCTTCTGTATCAGATTATATCATCCACATATTTTTTTTAGAGATATATTGATTGATATTTTCTTTGTTATCTATTTGTTTATTATTATAGTTGGTTGTTTACTAGTGATTGTGTCTCTTGTTTGGGCATATAATTTAGCCTTAAATAGTATCAAAAGAGTTGGAATTTACATGTTGATAGTAAAATAATTGAATGGACATAGTATTCCCATAACAGTTAGAGATATATAATTGAAACTAATATAATTATCGTATGAAATCCATACTTATATGTTGTTTACTCATTGAATACTATAAATATTTGTGAAATTGAACATAGAGGATGGTTTAACCAGACCGGATTATAGTCCTGAAATGTGAAATAGTTCCTGAGACCAATGCAAATATTTTGTTGTGATTATTGATTTTTTTTTAATTTTATTTTTTTGTGTCAACAAGTGGTTATTATTATGTTCTTGAAGCAAAGGTTCTAATTCTATGCAAGTGGTTTTCAGGTTGAAGGTTTTATTTATTAATCATTACCTTCATGACTGTAGGTGGGAACAGCTGTGGTTACCCGAGATGATGGAAGGTTAGCTGTTGGCCGACTTGGAGCTATTTTTGAACAGGTATATTCGTTGGCTTTTCACAAAGCACTAGCATAAGTTTCAAATGTGGCAATATTTAGTCAACATGCTAATTATGGCGCGACTGTGACAAACTAACGTAATAAAACTGTTATTATAATTGGGTATATAATGTGGGCCTGATTTTCCAAAGAAACTTTTTAGTTCGCTTCAGCATGCAGAGTAGCTCAAAAGTCAAAAGTATTTTCCTTTCTCATTACTGCCACATCCACATGCAAAATAAGGAAGCAATAATAAAGATTTTTATTTCTAGCAATTTATTTCACAAACTGCAACTCCTAGATATGTTGCAGGATTTTAAAGTCATGTACCTAATGATCTTTTTGCAGCTTGAAAAGTTGAACTCTCGAGGCTTTGAAATCATTTTGGTTACTTCAGGAGCTGTTGGAGCTGGTCGCCAAAGGCTTAAATACAGGAAAATGATCAACAGCAGGTCCTTAGCTTTCTTTACCTTTTTGTTTCATAACATTTGCAAGTCATTGAATACATAATTATTAACCTCTGTTAGTTAGTTACCACTGCTGACAATTCGTTACTGTAGTTTTGCTGATCTCCAAAAACCGCAAGGTGAACTTGATGGAAAAGCTTGTGCCGCTGTTGGTCAAAATGGTTTGATGGCCCTGTATGACATTTTGTTCAGCCAGGTAGAGTGTTAGCCTGTTTGAAGTATAACCAAAAGAAAATAACATGGGCCTTTTGGTATCTTGGTTTGTCTCACACAATACTATTTTACAGCTGGATGTGACCTCCTCACAACTCCTTGTCACGGATAATGATTTCAAGAACGAAGATTTCAGGGTGCAACTTTGTCAAACAGTGGACTCACTGTTAGATCTTAGGAGCATCCCAATATTTAATGAAAATGATGCTATCAGTACTAGGAGAGCTCCTTATGAGGTAATTGAATGATGGATTTTAGTTCCATACATTGTAGATATACGTATCACAGTTATAGATATGCTTAATTTCAGGAAATTTCTGTCTTACAGGATTCCTCTGGTATTTTCTGGGATAATGACAGTCTGGCAGCTCTGCTGGCCACAGAATTGAAGGCAGATCTTCTTGTGTTGTTGAGTGATGTGAATGGACTATACAGTGGTCCTCCTACCGATCCACGCTCGAAGCTAATCCATACATACATTAAACAAAAACATCAGAAGGCAATAAGTTTTGGAGACAAGTCAAGGATGGGAAGAGGAGGAATGGATGCGAAAGTCAAAGCTGCATGCAAGGCAGCTTATTCTGGTACACCTGTTGTCATTGCAAGGTACCATATTCTACAACCTAGTTCCATGGTGTACTATGTATATGATGATCACTCTACATTTATCTGATTTTGGTTTCTTTGCTTCACTTTTTCATCATAGTGGCTATGCTCCTAATAACATCATAAAGGTTCTAAATGGAGAACGTGTGGGTACTTTATTCCATAAAGATGCACATATGTGGATTCCAATTACTGAAATTGGTCCACATGAGATGGCAGTTTCAGCTCGTGAAGCCTCTCGAAGACTTCAGGTTAATAAATCTCCTGCTTATAGTAGCTAAGATGTTTTTAATGTTTTGCACAATGCTTTATATTCTGCTATAAACTGTTAGTTGATTACAAGAAAAAATGTCAACTATAAATAAGCAATGAAGCAGTTCACTTATAGAAACACATATAGGCCATATAATTTTGCCACCATTGATATCTTCATTCTTCACTTAACTGCAATACTTAGATATATGCACACGTGTATATTTACACATGAATGTACATTGACTAGGTTTGATTGATCACTTAATCCTTTATCTTTTTTTTGGGTATTACAGGCACTAACAAGTGAAGAAAGAAAGAAAGTCTTGTTAGATGTAGCTGCCGCATTGGAAGCAAATGAACAGTTTATCATGCTTGAGAATGATGCTGACGTTGAAGCTGCACATGATGCAGGATATGATGAATCTTTGGTAGCTCGTTTGGCTTTAAAACCTAGCAAGGCATGTAACTGTCATGATTCTGGAAATCTTGTTTTTTTTCCACAAATCATATATGTTTCATGTTATTTTTCCTTGTTGGGATAATTGTTTTAATGCTTCATCTGTATGTATGAACCAACGTGCATCCTTTGTGTTTTGTTTGCTTTCAAGATATGAAATCAATGAAATTGGTTTTGAGTAGTTGCAGAATATTTATTTGAATTGGTTTGTCTTTATATTCATAACGAGTTTAATGTTCTTTTTCAGATCCGTGCTCTTGCAGAATCTGTTCGTAGACTAGCAAAAATGGAAGAACCCATAGGTCAAGTTTTGAAAAGAACAGAGGTGAGAGGAGTTATTTAAGAACATATTTTGGGCTCAGTTTAGTTTCACTTGCTCATAATAATCTATATAACCGACTGACCGAGTATCATCTATATACGAAACGTAGAATAAATCACTGCCTGATATTCTGTTTTCTGCTCAATAATTATACTCACACATATACTAATATTTTCATGTGCAGCTTGCAGAAGGGCTCGTCTTAGAAAAGAAGTCATGTCCTTTAGGTGTTCTACTCATTGTCTTCGAGTCTCGGCCTGATGCATTAGTTCAGGTAACAATAAACTCTTTTTCTAGTAACAAACGTGTACCATTTTTGTTTTAAGCTTTTCACAAAGTTGTATGAGTTTCAGTGATATAATATTCACAAATTGATATTTAGCTTTCATAAATGACATTGTAGATAGCTTCTTTGGCAATCCGTAGCGGGAATGGTCTGCTGTTGAAAGGAGGTAAAGAAGCTAAACGGTCAAATGCGATACTGCACAAGGTTTGTATCAAAATATTTTTCTGAATAATCCTAGATATTCTTATTAGTTACAAATCTGACTAGGTTTCATCAGGTAATCACTTCTGCCATCCCGGATAGTGTTGGATCAAAATTAATTGGACTATTGACATCAAGAGAGGAAATCCCGGACCTGCTGAAGGTGTGTAGAGATGTCACATGCTTTGTACTTGAGTAAAATATATGTTCAATCTAGTTATCTAATGTAATAATACTTCTTTTTCCTCCCAAAAATATTTTAAACAGCTTGATGATGTGATAGATCTTGTGATCCCTAGAGGCAGCAATAAACTTGTTTCCCAAATAAAGAGCTCCACAAAAATACCAGTTCTTGGTCATTCTGGTAAGATAAAATTTGAATAGCTTTCACAATAGAACAACTAAAATGATGAATGAATGTCGGTTTGAAACTTTCAATTTGCAGATGGAATTTGCCATGTTTATGTTGATAAAGCTGCTAACTTGGAGATGGCGAAGAAGATTGTATTGGATGCAAAAACAGATTATCCAGCGGCCTGTAATGCGATGGTAAATTTAATGATTAATATCCACATACATTTGTACTTGGGTAAATGCTCCTCCGTGTTTATAATCACTTTCGGTTCAATTTTGCTCATCACTTTGGGTTCCTAGGAAACACTACTTGTACACAAGGACTTGTTGGCTAGTGGAGGACTGCAGGAGCTTGTTAAAGAACTTGAACAAGAAGGTAATGACGTGTGCTCATATTTCAAATCACTAAATTGAAATTTTAATACATTGGTATACTAATGTAAACAGAAGAATGATTGCGTTATAAACTTTTGTACCCGAAACTATAATTATATAAATATGTATTGCAGGTGTTACTCTATTTTCTGGACCGAGAGTGAATGGTGCCGTTAACTTCTCAAAGGCAAATACATTACATCATGAGTACAACTCCAAGGCTTGCACAATTGAAATAGTGAACAATGTTGATGAGGCGATAGAACATATACACAGTTATGGAAGGTATGCTATAAATTTTTAAAAACTATTTATGTTTAGAATTGATCTTCTTAAAGAGGATGATCATTCTCACCTTTTCTTTCTAATTTTTAGATTTTTTTAAAACTTTTTTAATTTCTATTTCAGTTCCCACACTGAGTGCATTGTTACAGATAATCATGATGTTGCTGAACATTTTCTAAGTCGAGTTGACAGGTATGCTTATCTATGATTAATGTTGTTTCTGATTTATATAGGATTGTGTGAATCGATTCCCTTTATGTTGTTTCTGTTTTTGGTAACGCTTGTGAAATGTATTGGAATTTTTACTTTTTTGGTGGCCCACAATGAGTTGGAAATTTTGTTGTTATGCAGGAAAAAAAAAACTTCAGCAAAATTGATTCCTTTGTTGCAAAGGATAAGATGAAACTTATATTCAAAAGTAAAATCTGTATTTTATAGAACTAATTTTAGATGGAGAACTATGAGAACCGAAAACACACATATACCTATTGATTTAAATGTGATACATAAACGGTTTCTCTAACTGCCTCTCTTTCTCTCCCTGCTACGTATGATTATCTTATTAGTTATATGCACTACTTACAAATACTTATTTTGGTATTGTAGTTGTCTACGTAAAACTGGTTCCGTATTGAACGCGCTCCATGAGTTTTATTTCCCTTCAGCTAGACTAGTTTGGTACCTTAAAACATTAAAATCAAGTTTACATCTTTTAACAGTGGTTACAACATGTTATGAAATGATATATATTTTCTGAAAATGTAAACTAATAAACGCAATAGACAGCACTTCAAAAATTAAGAAATATTTGTGCTTGAAATCTTTCTTGTTGGATAAAATAGATTCAACAATCTGAATCCTTCCAAAATGTGAACATTACTTCTAATTCAAGTTAATCTGACGATGTTTTTATTACACACAAGTATACTACTATTGCTTATGCATTTTTTCTTTTGGCAGTGCTGCAGTTTTTCATAATGCAAGCACAAGATTTTGTGATGGTGCACGGTTTGGACTTGGAGCGGAGGTATGAAAATTTTGAACCGGTTACCGCGCTAAGTAATTTTAACACTACAGTTGTTTAGTATTCATAATTTCGTTTTCTTGGAATTTTTTGATATTTCCTTAAACAGGTCGGAATCAGTACTAGTAAAATCCATGCACGAGGTCCAGTCGGTGTAGAGGGACTCCTAACAACACGATGGTACGCATGATATCTGATTTAACATGATGGTCATACTTGTTTTAGTCTCAGATCATAACACTGGGAGCACTAATTCAAGTTGGTTTTAATAATTCCCAAGGACTTTTAAAAATGAGTTAGATTTGGTTAAAAAGTTTGCAGTAGATTAATCCGGGTCAACTCAAATTAGTCAACATGTCAATCAGGTCCACTCAAATTATGCATTGGGTTAAAATGGGTCACTTTAATAAACTACCCATAAAGTTAGTCTAAATGGGCTGTTTTTATAAAATTTGCTAACTCAAAAGGTTTTCAAATGGGCCCACACCACCCACGACCATGGTCACTAGTCACCACCACTATACTGGCTGTGCGTGGGTGGACCCATTTTGATATCATATTTTTTCCCCCAAAATGGCTTTTATCAACCTAAGCTCATTTTTTTCGGCACATATTTTGACTTTAACCAAATTGGTATTTTTTTTTAATACGACCCTTTTGGGTCAAACCCACTTTTTGCACATAACCTGTTTTGACCTGTTAGTGAACCCGATCACAACCCATTTTTCATATTTTGTGAGAACATAATAGATCGGATTTAAAATTAATAGTTTAATTACTTTTTGATATTTGTACAGGGTGTTAAGAGGTAAAGGGCAAGTGGTGGAAGGTGACAAGGGAGTTGTTTACACCCACAAAGACCTTCTAACATGTAACGGCTATTAGACCTGGTCCGTTACTGTTTCAGTTATATTCGCTTATGATTTTATTGTCGTATTTGTATTTGGATACTAAATGAAAAGGTTAAGATTTATTACTGGTTCTTTTATGTATTTATACATTCGGTTCAAAGTCATATTTGAAACCGTACAGGTTTTAAACTAGAACCGAATCCGGTCTTTTTTTTGTTTGGTTTGTTTCTAGGTCAGGTTTAGTGCCCTTCAAAACAAGAATTGTCTCGTTCATTTTCTTTTTAATTTGAGATGGTGTTACTTTGTTTTATACTATTCATATCAAAACAAACCTAAATATGTTTGTTTCCTTCGTCTAGTTTGGGAACGTAAATCAAGTACTTTTAGATTATCTGTTTTCTTTTCTTTTCTAACTATATTACCAGAAGTATTGATCAGTTTGATTTTGGGGTTATAATAATATTTCAATCGGGTTATATTAACATACGTGTAGTATTACATCCACTATTTGAAACTATCATCTTTAAGTGATTACCATGGCTACGACTAAAGTTGAGGCCATACTTTCTTCATAATCGTTCTTTGTCTCCGGTATCAGAGCTTTCACAGCCCGTGGCTCATTTTTATACAAATTGATGCCTTATATTATAAAAAATGGTTGTAAGTAGTTGTGAGTGAAAAATAGAGAAAATTTACGAGGGTTGTATTGTATTTTGTTAATGATTGTGAGTGGATGAGATATAAAATATATTGATAATTGCAAGGATAATAGGGTTGTGGTCGTGCCATAGTGTTGAAAACATGGCTGGTGTCGAACCAATAAGTGATGAAAGGGATGGTGTCAACGCATAAGGCTTGAGCAAGGGAAATGGTGTGCAACAAAAAAACATGGCCCGGGACACTCTTATGATTAGATATAGCATAAGTTGGTTCCAAACCCTAAACAGTTCAGGTATGGTCAACTAAAGTCAAAATCAAGGTTAAAACCGGTTAGGTGGATGGAAATTGAAATACCTTCACAGCTATGAACCAGTTTGGGTAGCTTTAGATTGGTTCGTGTTAGAACCAGTTTAGGAATAAGTTTGGATAATATCATATATATTAAAAAACATATTAAGTTAGATATATAAAAATAAACAAAATAAAGTTACTTTATTATTATTATTATTATTTAATTTTAGAAATTAAAAAACATAATTTCATTACAAAACATAAAATTTGAGAATACATTCTATATTTCTCATTGTCGTAGTTGTTTAGTATTTAATCTTTACAAGAACTATTGTTGTTGTATAGTGCTTAATCAAAGTAAGCTCTTCGCAGGAGAGTGGGAATGTATTTCCTCGTACCACCTCTTCCTCTTTCCTCGTGTATTTTTTCTTCCACTTAAATTTCGCCTTCGAGACTTTGAAATATTTTGTGTTCGTTCTAGCGCATCTAAATGCTCTGTCAAACAAATACATAGTTTCATAGCCACTAGATTGACCCTAGTTCTTCTTATACATATAACTCTGTTACTAATAAAAAATATTGATTCGAACGCTACCTTAAAAAAATGGATGGTAAAAAACATACGTCATAGTGGTTATAAAAAAAATAAGATTATTTGTTCAATAATTGATTAAACGCTCTCTTGGCCGAAAGCTCACAACCGAACCATGTGCGACAAGGTAATCATAGAAACTATTGTAATATTAATTTCGTCTTTGTCAATGATGTTTTCAAACATTTAATTCCCTCTAGTAAGCACGTCTCAATTCAGATCTAATCAAATAAAATTCGTAAGGGGACACAATTTTATACAATTATAATATTTTAAAATTAGTTTTGCAATCGCGTTTGTGTTATTCGAGACTTTATCAAATGATATTGTTGTTCGTATCTTATCTTAAACTCAAAATAATTAGTTTTGTATCTGGTGTAGAATGAATGCCTTCGTCTAGTAAATCTGATTAGAAAGATATTTTATTAAATAAAGTTTCAACCTTTCTAACATCTAAAAACGAGTTTAATGCGATGAAAAATAATGATGAGAGACATCTCTTTGAAATCATTTACAATTTCAGCCAATATTGTTTTTGTAAACATGTCATTTTTACATTAACAGTCGGAATGTTGTTACACATTAATATAACTGGTGAAGTACTGATAGAGTCGTAAAATAATAGATCCTCGTAAATAAGTATTTGTAGTTTTGAACACTTCAAAGAAAATTAGGTATCTGTTCAATAATTGACCAAACACTCTATTGGCAAAAAGCTCACAACCTAACCACGTGCAACAAGGTTATCATGAAACTATTATAATGTTGGTCGTTGTCAATGCGTTTTCAAACATTAAATTACATCTAGTAAGCATGTTTCAATTCAGATCTAATCAAATAAAATCCGTAAGGGGACACAAATTTTGTATATTTATGATATTGTTTTTTACTAGTACTAAAAATGTCACTAAACATTTATTTACAAACTTCTTTTAAATAATGAATTTCTTCTAACTCCGAATCCGTCTTGCACAACCACGTTAATGATGCATACAACACATCGTGGTGGAATAAAACGCCACTACAAATTGGTTGATATTTTAATATTAATTTTGCAACCACGTTTGTATTATTCGAGACTTTATCAAACGTTATTCTTGGTCTTATCTTATCTTAAGTTCAAAATAAATTTTCTTGAGCGGATATCCAAACAATTCAAGCGCAAACATATAGTTTATTATCTGCCATGTATCGGTATTACCTAATGTGCGGTAAAACTATGTTACAAATTTGATGAACCGTGTGAAGGAAACCAATCATCACAAGTTTTTATATTATCTTTGTCAGCTCAACACAAAACTTATTTTCTTCTACAGATATCTAAGGAATTAAGCACAATTACACTAGTTAGCAATTTCAACGTTTAAAATTAATCTTTCTTTTGCTTTTATCCATATTTCTAAACAATCACGTTTAAATATAGTGTGATTTATATGATTATCTTAGATTCTGAATATACACCTACACTTAGCTTTTTTTATCTACATTTGCGGATAAATGTTATGGAGAATCACCTTGCTGTAGACCTCCATTATCACTGGCTAGTTCTTTTCATTCCGAAGATTAAGATATATAACACTGCTTACACATGACGAAAAATGAATGTTCTAAGTTTTTTCATATCGCTTTGTTTTTAATATTAATATATAATAGGATTGGGATCATTTGTTAACCCTATATTATTGTAATAACTTACGTTAACCTGTCAAATCAAATAAAATCATTATGTTGTTTTTGTTGGAATAACATATTAAACATATCGAACATTGTGTTCTTTTATGTATATATGTAAATTCATAATTATAAAAAGTTTACACCTTAGCTCTTTTACACTTATAAATTTACATATATACATAAAAGAACATAATATTGTATATGTGCAATAATGCTATTTAAACAAAAAAATAAAGATTTTGACTGATTTTGATGGGTTAATATAAGTTATTGCAATAACAATGAGTTAACATTAAAATCTTATTCATATATAATATTTTTAAGAATATATTGTCCTAACTCAAGTAAAAGAAAACAATAATAATTTATGTAAAAGGTTTCCCCCTACTTTAGCGTTGGCAATTTTAGACACGAACACGAATACACGACACGAACCTACACGATCTTAACAGGTATTGGGTATGGCCTTAACAGGTTTCGTGTATGAAACAGGTAGACACGAATATACTTGTTAAATTTCGTGCCTAAACAGGTATTTTACCTGTTTTACCTGTTATGTATCTCTTAGTACCTGATAAATAATTTTTTTAAAAAATATAAATAATATAACATTAAAAATGCTTTATATTCAGATCTTTTGGATGATTTTTGTATTATTAGTGTTGTTTGCTAAAAAATTCCTAAGGTATCCCCACTCCAAATCTTTCGGATGATTTTTGTATCACTAAAATGGTTTCTAAATATGTGTTATTAATGGTTCTTATCGTGTCTTATTGTGTATACCTGGTATGAATAGGTTCGTGTTCAGGTTTGGAAACAGGTACACAATAAGTTATCGTGTTGTGTACAGGTATACAGGTTTCGTGTTCGTGTCTTATCGTGTTCGTGTTTTAACAGGTACAGGTATACCTGTTATGCCAGCCCTACCCTACTTTCCTAACAAATGAGAAGGTGTTCTACTCTAATGCGTATGCATATAGGTAGCCATGTTGATGACACGTAAGTTGACCTCCTTCCTTACAAAATATATTAATCATCATATCCCCTCATAAATCATAATCATTAGCTAATTCTATCCGTACATTAAAGTTAGCAAATTCCAACTTAGCGTACAAGTGTTCCACACATCGTACAAGTATCTATAGCACAATAACAACTTACAACTCAGTGGACACCGGAAAACCAAACTCATGCCCAAAAATAAACTTGAAATAAGCTATCGAAACAGTTCACCGGAATATGGTTGATGAAGTGAAGTTATATGGACTTGATCGAAGTCCATTCGTGTGTAGCGTTAAGATTGCTTTAAATCTCAAGGGAATCAAGTACGATTTCGTTGTAGAAGATCCGAGCAACAAGAGTGCTGACTTGATCAAATACAATCCTGTTTATGAGAAGGTACCGGTGCTTGTGCACAACAGGAATCCTATATCGGAGTCTCTTGTGACCGTTGAGTATATTGATGATGTGTGGAAAGGATTTCCGATCTGGCCTCAGGATGCTTATGAAAAGGCCCAGGCTCGATTTTGGGCCAAGTTCATTGACGATAAGGTAATGCATTCGTTTACTGAGCTTGAGCTCGACTCATTTCGACTTGTGCTTTTAACTCCAAAAATAATTTTTCAAGCTCGAGAAAGAGTTAAATTAATTATTATTTCATTATTAGAGTTAATTACACAAATAGCCCATGTTGTTTAGCACGGATCACAGGTTTGAGTACCAATTATTTTTAGTAACAAGTTTGAGGCTTGTGGTTTTAATTTTGTAATGAGTTTGAGCTTTAATGTTAACTTTCTTTAATTTTTATGTTAAGTTTGAATAAAATAACAAAAATACCTTTATATAATCATAGAAACCATTTGTGTAATACACTATATTTTTTTATTAAAGGGGCCATTTTTGTTAAACCAACAACCAACCGATGCGACCCCCTTTCGTTCAACTTATTCGTCGCAATAATGAACCCCAAGCCCATTGTCTCCCTATTCTTAACACTAATAAACCAATATCATCGTCATATTTTACACCACAACCGTTGCTAGAGGTTGCCGGAGGAATGCCCGTGTGAAAAGAACATTTTGAGGGAAAAACTTAATCAAAGGGAAATTTTCAAAATTTCCCGGGGTTGGGATGGGTTTTAATTTTAAATTTAAGACTAATGACACAAATGGTCCCCGACTCCGTGGGTAAATTAGAGTTAATAGCATAAGCGGCCTCTTAGTGACTAAAGCATATTTCAGTCATTTCACTTTAATAGAATAGAAAATTTCATGAAAATTAGCATTAACACTCAAGCTAGTAATTGAAATCACAAACCTCAAACTTGTTTACTAAAAATAGTAGTACCCAAGCCTAAGATCTATGTTAAACCACATGGACTATTTGTGTATTAACTCTTGTTAGTATTTAACTATTTTATTTAGGATGAGGTTTGTATATGTTTAAGATCTCTATAACTTACTTTTATCAATCAGATTTCAAGTAGTTTGAAGGTCATTTAATTGACACCTTTATTAGTTATGGCTGATTTCTTAGAGTGATATTGTTTTCCTATATAACCATAATTGATTTTAGATTATATGGCATGTTTAGTGTATTCCTACACTATTCAAGGCTATTCGCAGCCATGGACAAGAGCAAGCAATTATAGAAACTCACGAGCAACTTCAATATCTAGAAAATGAACTAAATGTCAAAGGCACCAAGTTTTTTGGAGGTGACAACATCAATCTCGTTGATATTTCTGCTACTTTCATATCCTTTTGGCTTGAAGCAGCTGAAGAAGCATTAGGAATGAACGTGTTGAATAAAGACAAGTTCCCAAAGTTAAATGAATGGTGCAATAACTATATTAACTGTCAAGTAATCAAGGATAACTTACCTCCAAGAGAAAGCTTGGCTGCTTTTTTCAAGAAGCGGTTTGGTGGTAATTAGGCGTAAACATATGCTTATGAAGTTGATGTTTTCTCTGACATCTATTGATGTTTCAATAAGCTGCTCTTAGATGCTGATTTGTCTTGGGTGCATGTATAACTATATTGATTTACAATTATGGTTTTGTGAAGATAATCCTACTACTTTAATATAAAGCTAATAAAAGGGTAATTAGATTTGTCACATGTCAAGATACATCTAATGTCACATGTCATCGTGACATTTAATAATAAATATTTTTCCCTCTCAAAATAATTAAATCTACCATTTTTGTATTAAATTTATTAAATATACATTTTGTTTTCAAAATTAACGGGATACAAATTAAAACCCTTCTATTTTAAACTAAAAAACATATATCTCTTGATTTTACTTTTATCAAACTCTATTAGTTAATTTTTAAAATTATCTTCTTATCAAATATTTATATTATACTAATTACCAACCATTCTATGCATAAGGGTGTTGTACCTTATGCATAGGGGGTTTTTAATTTTTTTTTTGAATTTTCACTTTTGACACAAAGGTTTTACTTTTTATATTTTAACTTTTCAATTTTGACTATCTTTACTTTTAACCCAAAATTCTTCTTCTAATTTAATCTCACAACTTTTATATTTTCAACTTTGATCCTCTGCACTTTTCAAATTCGCAAATCATTGTTTTACGTTTCGTTCTAAGTTTTGCAAATTAACACGACACAACATACATGAGTGATTCAACATTTTTAGGTTTCATTCTAAATTTGATAAGTTACACAACACAATGTGCACGTGTGTCTCAATATTTTTACATCTATTTTTTCCTTTTGAAGGGTTCGTTACAATGCACGGATCTTAGATCGAATTAGTTATATTTTTCTATGTTTTACGTTTTGGTCTAAATTTTTCGTATTAACACACCACAACTTCAGTGTTGGTGGACATTAGAGGGGGTGTGACATTTTTGTTATTTGACATGGTTTTATGCATCCGTCACAACACGGGGAGCTTATTTCTAGTTTAATTTTAAAAAACAAGTCATAATTATAAATTAAATGTTTACTTTAAGATTTTATAATATTTTTTTAAGGTATGACTCTTTAATCAATTCTGCAGGACCGTTGAAGGCTTGCAATTTACAACACAACAACACAATGAGGAGAGAAACTCAAACTTAATCAAACAGTAAACTGGATTAACCACAAGATGATACTTAGAACACAAGTAATTAATGAGACAGAACCAAAAGAACACAACACAAGGAAATGGGTTTTCAAGATTGCAGTATATTGCTTTCTCAGGTTCTATTACAAGCGTTACAAGGTATATCTTAAGTTACAAGAACACGAGAATACTTATACTACATCCTACAACCCGGCCATACTATGAAAGCCAGGCTGGATACAATT